>MU090135.1:0-43033 GCA_014858505.1 Corymbia citriodora subsp. variegata
ACCGGGGGGGAGGGAGAGAGATTGATGGGGGCCGACGATGATGAACCCGTGAGATGAGACGTGTTGAATGAGTTGCAAGTAAAAGGAGTTGTAGACTAAAATATTGGACCATGTCTCATTAATTCCCAAATTTATCGGTAAGCCCAGAAATTGCCCAAAGTGGATTAGCAAGCTGAGATTAGAACCGGATATTTGGGAATTATGCTTCAGGGGTAAAAAGACCGAAATACCCCCCTTTTTTCTAGAAGCTTATTTGAATTTATTTGGAGTTTCTCTCTTTCCCTTCTTTCCCTCACTTTTACCCACGTTTTCCCCTCTCTTTCGCACGTTTCCCCCCTTTGCTACAACCTTTCCCCCCCTCCCACCTCCCATGAGAAAATATTGGGTTCCTTGAAGAGATCACATCAGCACTACCCCGAACCATTCACAAGTTGCCATGTGTCTGCGTGGCCCTACATGTTAGGCAATTTCAAACCCAGCTCGCGAGAAGGCTTCTTCTCTCTCTTCTCTCTTTCTTTACTCAACGCTCTGCTCTCTCTCTTCTCTCTCTTTCACTACAGCTCTCTCTTTTCTCTCTCCACTCTTTCCCGACGATGGTCACCACCTCCTGATGAAGGCAGCCTTTTTCTTCTCCAAAAACTCCTGTGATCTCTCTCTTCCCAAATCATGCTCTCTCCCAACGACTGATTCCGCTCAACTCTCTCCATCCCTCCTGATGGCTTTGAGTAGAGTGGAGTGTGGAGGCGAGCATCATTAGTGGAAGATCGGACAACAGATTAGAGCAAGTTGCAAGGGAGGGAGAAGGCTAAGCGGAATCAGAGCGCGATTTGGGAAGAGAGAAGTCACAAAAGTGAGCTGCAAGAATGCCGTCAGGAGGAAGAGGCCGCCGTCAGAGTGGGATTGTGACGTCCTGAAATTCGAGCCCTTTGAGGGATGAGTGAACGTGAATTTCGCCAATGCATTGTTGGTTGATTTTGCTTGGACTCAATCATTTCCGAGATACTAACCTTGAGGGGAAAGGCTATTGAGGACAGAACTCATGCGACTAAAGAACTTGATTGTAAGACGTGTGTAAAGACGATCCTGTAGTCATGCATGCCGATTTCAGGGACGAATAGAAGTCAATTCGTGGACAGAAATAATGGGACAACGGGTGATTCCGTCTACTATTATCGAACCCGCAAACGACCCTATGTCGATCATTGATAATCGTGTACTTTGAAATAAGAATCTATCATTCGTAATTTCATGTCGTCAAGGATGTCCATGTGTTGAGAAGTCCAGAACGTGGTTTGGCACGAGTCGGTTACGCGTGAATCCTTGAAGCTACTTGTCAGTCTGAATTGTACCAAAATGACATTTGGGCAAAATTGACAAAGCATGAGAATCCAAGATTGGACTTCAAATTTTTGGGAACATCCAGGACGGACTTTTAGACAATGCTTCCTCGACAGTCGATAGTGTCGGTTGAACCGAATTTTTGCGAAAGGGATTTTCGAACTGAGGAAACGAGCCTACGAGGACGTGGGCCGAGCAAGAATAGTGTGGGCCACGTGCTGAAGGTGGGATGGCCACCGTGGAAGACCGAGACAAGCAAGCGAGCCCGTTGGACCCAACCGACCCATTTACCCTTCCAAGCCCAGTTGCTAAACTTGAGCCAATTCAAGCCCAACAAATTCCCGAGCCCGTTCCTATTCATTTTCTAGCCCGTTTCCTAGGCCCGCCTTTCATTTTCAGCCCAAAGGCAGATTGGGAAATGTGCAAGGTGGAAATGACTAAAATGCCCTTAGATATTTTGAAGAAAAGTCAAAAGGAAGAGAGAGGAGATGATGTCATTTGGTTGGGGGTTGAAGCAAGCCATTTAATGGCATTAATGAGGCTTAGGGCGCGCATGACAACGTTTCTGTTCCCAGGAACAGTTTCTGCTCAGAAATGTTTTTTCTTGTTTCTGTTCCCGGGAACTGTTTCTGAGCATTTGAGGGTGTTTGATAACGGTTCAAAATTTTTACTCCGGGAACAGAAACACGTTTGGTAAAAATTTCCAATCTTTTGATTTTTTTAATTTTCTTTTTCTTTTTCTTTTTTTCTCCCTTCTTCTTATTGGCTGTCGCCGGCAAGGCTCGGCCTTGCCCAGATCTGCGAGGCTCGCCTCCCCAGATCTAGGTGAGGCGAGGCTCGCCGGTGGCCGCGCGAGGCTCGCCCGGCCTCGCGCTGCCTGGGCGAGGCTTGCCTGGCCAGGCGCCGCCTGGGCGAGGCTCGCCCGGCCTTGTGCTGCCTAGGGAGGCTTGCCCGGCCAGGCGCCGCCTAGGCGAGGCTCGCCCGGCCTCGCGCTGCCTGGGCGAGGCTCGCTCGGCCTCGCGCTGCCTGGGCGAGGCTTGCCCGGCCTCGCGAGGCTCGCCCGGCCAGGCGCCGCCTGGGCGAGGCTCGCCCGGCCTCGCGTCGCCTGGGCGAGGCTCGCCCGGCCTCGCGCTGCCTGGGCGAGGCTTGCTCGGCCAGGCGCCGCCTAGGCTTGCCTAGATCTGCGAGGCCGAGCCTCGCCGGTGGCCGGGCGAGGCTCGCCCAGCCTCGCCCAGATCTGCGAGGCCGAGCCTCGCCGGTAGCCAGGCGAGGCTCCGGTGAGCTTGTCGGACCTCGCCCTGGCCTGGCGAGGCGCCGGCAAGCTCGCCGGACCTTGCTCGGCGGCAGCGATGGGGCAGCTGAGGGGTGGGAGGAGGAAGAGGAAGAGAAAGAAGAAGAAAAAAAGAAAAGAGAAAGAAAAAAGAAAAAAAAAGTGTTTCTCAAAATTGTTCCAGAAACAAGAAACAACTTTTTCTTATTACTGATTTCTACTCCAAACCTGTTCCGGGGAACAAATTTGTTCCCGGGAACAAAAAATTTACCAAACGCGTTTTTGTTCCCGAGAACAAAAAATCTGCTCCCGGGAAAAAAAGAACAGAAACAGCTGTTCCCGGGAGCGTTACTATGCAGGCCCTTAAAGACCAGCTCTCATCTCACTCTCTCTCCCCTTCATCTTCTCCAAAAATCACAGCCCCTCTCTTCCCTTGTTTCTCTTCTTCCTGCAATTTTTAGTTTCTAACCTTCCACCGAAATCTGAGTTGTTTATTGCCTTCCCGTTGGAATCTTGGCTCATGCCACCCACCGTTGCGTTCAAGAGAGAGAATCCGTACGGATGGCATCGGCCGTTCATCAAACGGAGCCGCCGGCAGATCCTTACGGCGGCCGAAAGTCGACTGTAGGGGTGCTACAGTGCCTAAACTAGCTTAGGATTGGATTAATTAGTGCTAAGGGCTAATTAAGGTGTTTAATTAAGTGTATTAGCCCTAAGATAGGTGGTTATATAATGGATTAGGATTAGCTTAGCTTAATCTTGTTTAATTGTGCTTAATTAGGCCTAATTGCGTGTTTTGTGCTAATTAATCATTTTTTCCTTAATTGCTTGATTAATATGATTAATTTTTTAATTTATTGATTAAATTAATTTCTGCATTTAATTATTTAATTTTCGGAATTTATGTATTTAATTATTTTAATTTCTGAATTTAATTAATTATTTATTAAATTCTGAAATTACTATTCATCCGAAAATTAAATTGTGTAATTTCATGCATATTGATTTTATGGAGTGAATTGAATGTGTAATTACATGAGCATCCGCTTGAATCATGTGATTTTCACAAAAATGGGAAAAATAGTTTGTCCGAGGGACATCGGCAATAGACTGCTTTTGTGAGAAATGACTTGAGGTTTTATATGCAAGCATGTGTGCATTGGCTAATACTCTAAGATAATAAGTGGATTGTGATGGCATGCTTGCGTGATCACTAAACTGAACCTGCCGTCTCGAGAGAGTATCCCTTGCCATCCTTTGGGTATGCAGTCTCGGGAGAGTATCCCTTGACGTTCGTTGGGCATGCGGTCTGGGGAGAGTATCCCTTGACGTTCGTTGGGCATGCGGTCTGGGGAGAGTATCCCTTGACATCTTCTGGGCATGGAAGGGCACGGTTGCACTTTTGCAGAGGAAGGGCGCCGTAGCGCAACGTAGCGCCATTGCGCCTCGGTTATAGCCCTGTGGGGCAGTAATAATCGGAACACGTGTGGATGCAAGAGTGCATGAAAAAACATGGTATCATTGGTTCTGATTATGCATGAGATGATTACATCATTTATGACATGCATGCATGAATTGATAATGTGCAGGATGTGGCAATGGCCAAGTGAAATCGTTTGTGACGTGACTCACATGTGATTGATGAACTACATCATCTAATGGCCATGTGCATTGCGTATATTATACTGACTTATAATGTGTAGGGTATGGCATACCGGGTAAGGTTGCATGCGAGCTGACTTTTGATTGTTGGTTGACCCTATCTGTGATTTGATTGCTGATTGCTGGTTGTTTGTGGTTGGGTTGAGTGAGGGGTGGTTCTAGAGAGATACCCTAGGTTGAGTTGGTGTACTAACCGGGGCTTAGGGAAAGAACTTGCTGAGATTTTATCTCAACCCGTCATGGTTAACCATTTTCAAGTCCTTAGAATGATGCACCCGCAGTGCAGAATCCCGCCCCTGCTTCTCTAGTGATCAACCTGACAGAGTTGAGTCTGATGGATCCGAGTGACCGTGGTGTTGAACCTGAGGGTTCACTTTGTATAGCTGGATTAGCCTAGCTTAGTTCATTTTTGGTTTGGCTTAGAGGATAGATTGCCCCCCCTTTTTTGGGCTTGTATCGAGAAACGATCATCCATGGGTTAATCTAGTAAATTGTATAAATGAGTAGTCGAGGTTTCTACTGTTCATCCCTCTATCCCTAATTGATTACTTGATTGTTTGTTTGGATTGGAGATGGTTTGTCTTCTACTTGCGTATAACGAAAGATTAAAATAAATGGTCGTCGACGAGTCCTTGCACATTGCTTTCTATTGACCAAGAGAAGGGGTTGTCGCGAGCTTGAGAGTTGAGGCGTGACCAGGAGCATCGCCGCCGTCAAAGTGGAGAGTCGTTGTTGTTGGAATTGGAGTGTCGCCATGGTGGGAGAGAACGTTGTTGGGTCAGGATAGAGGGGAGAGAGTGAGGAGAGAGGAGAGGAAAGAGGGTGGGTAAAAAAATTATAGAGGAGAGAAGATGCACTATGCGCTGGGTTTGAACATTAGATTGATGTGTGGGGCCTCAAAGACACGTGGTGGAATCGGAATGGTTCAAGGCACCGATTACATGGCATTTTTAAGGTATATAATATTTTGAGAAAATATTGGGTAGGTTAAATAATCCACGTGGATGGTGTAGCTCACCATTCAAAATTGGACACGTGGCGTCCACGTCGGTGGTGGGCTCACGCGGGGCCGAACTCCTCTCTCCTCTGTCTCCTTTGTCTCTCGTACCTGCTCTGTCCTCTCTCTCCTTTGTAGAGGAGAGAGAGCAGCCTGACTCTACTCTGAGGTGGGGGGGAACATGACAGCAGAGATAGAAGCGGCGATGGCGAGCCTCTGCCTCCACCTCTACCTCCTTGAGCCCTGCCCCTCCGCCTCCCCGAGCCGATCTAGATGTCGACATTGCCTCCGCCTCTGCTGTTGCCTCCCCGAGTGCCTCGCCTTCGGCAGGGAGGCTCGACCGAAACAGGACATGAAGTCAGAGGATTCACGAGGAAATGGGCGGCGTGCAAAGAAAAGAATCATAAACGTATTAACTAGCTAAAGTTGTGTGATGATTCAAGAAGATCATCTAGGGCTTAGCTTAATCATGTATGTACTGACAAGTTGCAGCTAAACCATCTTTTGTGTAGGAGTTGGTATTGCATGGTCTTTGAGCCAAGCTAGTTCAAATTTGTAATATCTGTGGAAGTTGGTAAGTCTCACTGTCTATTGATTCAAAAGTAAGAGTATTGTCGTTTTACTTTTATGTACCATTTGTCTTACATTGGTTAAGTTGTTTCTGTCCCAAAGATTGATGTGCTCACAACTCCCGAGGTGTGCAAATTTGAACTAGCTTGGCTCAAAGACCATGCAATACCAGCTCCTACACAAAAGTCTTGGGTATGGAATTCAAAGTGAGCATGTGGTGGAAATGATGTTGAACCCCAGAATCTACTCTATGTCCACGTATTTGGACTTTTATAACTTGAAACTTATCCTATAACTTTGGACATGTACAAACCTTTGAATCAACCCCATCATCTCGATTTTGCAAGTTCCATAATTTTTACACACAGGAACGCCTTCTTCTTCTTCTTTTTATCGTAATAGGGAACACCTTAATGAGTCCTTTTATCAACAATTGGGGACACTAGAATTTATGTTGACAATTCGAGCGCTTATTCTTATAAGGTAAAAAAAAATAGAGAAAGGAATAAATGATAAACTAAATTAAAAACTGTGTTTTACATTGCAAAAGTTCTAACTACGGAAATTTCCTGAATAACGGGCTTGTTCTCAATAGGATACTTGGCCGCCATGATGAAATAGGATTATGCTCTCAAAGTTTCATTCTGTTTCTTGGGGCACAAGGGATAGTTTGTGCTTAATGTCCGTTGCTTGACCAGTTTACTTGAAGTTCAGTAAATAGGTTTTTTTTTTTTTAAGGTCGAAGAGGGCTTAACTTGTATTTGTGTGCTGGAACCTTGGCAACACTCCTGAGTAGATTGGAAAATGTTATCATTGCTGTATTTATTGCTCTTGTTATACCCCTATGGTGCATCTCTTCTCATATGTCCATCTTTCAGGTATTTGTCCATGGTTACTCAGTTCTGGTTTTTGTTTAATATGGGCTTTTTGGTGCACCCGCATTGGCTTCATTTAGTAAGTCCATAAAATAAGATTCTTCTAGTGGTAATGATTTCTAACTTATTATTAGCACTGGTTGTGGTTTCATTTGTTAGTAATATTAGGGATGTTAGCAATATTAAGATAATTAGATATTTCTTAGAGATATTTAGAATATTTCCTCTTATTTCAATATATATTTTGATTGTGCTTGACTATGCATATTTGATTTGATTTACTTTAATTTCCTTTGTCTAAGTCTATAAATAGGCTCTCTATGTACTATTTTCACTATATTGAATTATATAAAAAAATTCCTCAATTTTCTTTTCTACTTTGTATTTAAAGAATGTTGAGGTGCATGGGAACTAATTCCTTTGTTGGAAATGGAAAGGGTAGTCCCTGCACATGGCATGACAAGCTCTGTTGAGTAGGTGGAACACAGGAGTGACGGAGATAACTGTCCATACTTAGGGAAAGATGCTTATCAATCATTGACGATCTCCTTAAATTATCTTGTGCATGGGAAAGGGGGCTATAGGTGCAGCATGATTCCTTTCTCCGAATTCCCATTTCGATACGTTGGGAAGGGGATTGATTAGTTTAAGTTAGCTTGTGGACAATGGATGATGATCTTCTTAAAATTATCTCATGCATGGGATTGAGAAAGATGGTTCAGCTCCAACTTGTCAGTACATACATGATTACACTAAACTTCTTTAATTATCTCGCGACTTCAAGTAGTCAATATGTTTATAGTTCTTTTCTTTGCGTTCCTATTTCAAATCTTCTTCTTTTTTCCCTTGGATGCAATTCACCTCTGACCAGCATCATTGTAACTTGAGGATATTATTGTGTATCCGGCCCTTTGCTTTGATACCAATTATTGTGGTTATGAATTAAGCGAATAAGATTAAATAGTTAGAAGAAAGGAAAAGAAATCAAATATCGAATTTACGTGATTTAGTTCAAATATCAGAACCTACGTCCATGAGGAGAACAACATGGAATTCCACTATGGAAATTAAGCGATACAACGGAAATTATAATAAAGCACTCAAACATTCTTTTGGTATTTTCTAGCTCCCAATCACACTTAATAACTTATATAATATTTAGTCTCTCACAATTTCTAGTGAAACATCACTCAAGGAATTACACAAATTCTACTCATAAGAATTTAACTGGTTAAATCACCTGAGTGTAATTACAAAAAGAAAAACTCCCTCTGCTGAGAGCTTCTACCTTTTCTTCAGGAAGGCTCTCACGACTTCTCTTTTCTCAGTGCCTTCTTCATCTTCAAATGTCATCTCCTATTACTAGAGGAGCAAGGCAAATATGAACTCATCAAATGGCATTACAGGCGCCCACAATTAGCCTCCATGTCCCCCTAAGTTTATGTGCATGCAATAAGGAGGGAAATAAGAAAATAGACATATATGAAGGCTACATTCGTTTCACAAAAAATTTACGTTTCCGAAAAATGACGTTATTTTTCGCTGTTTGGTTCAAACTTGAAAAGGAAGCAGAAAATATTTTCTATAGTTCAATATCTAATTTGATTTTTTGAAAAAAAGTTATTGTTCTAATTTTAATTTTATAAAAGTTGACTTTTAATTATTTTTTATTTAAAGAATCGATTTTTTTATTTTTTATTTTATTTTCCTTCCTCTTCTTTCTACTAATCCCCAATCAATTGATAATGTCGAAAGATTTGAAAAGCATCTTTTACATTTTTTGTGAAAGGAAAGGAGCCGTACTCTTCTTTTCATTTTCATTGACTTCCTCTCTTGCGTTAAAGGAAGCTTCAATCAATCATGACAAATAAATAATAATTTTCTGAGTCCAAAAAAGTCCAACTCGCTGAGATGACAACTAAAAAACAAGCCACGCATGATTCACGCTTGTGGCTCATAAATGAAAAGAAAAATACCACAAAAAATTCTGAATTATGCCGCTTATAATAAATTTATCATGCACTTTTTTTCAACACGAAAAACCTCAACCTATGTTTTTTGTGATAGATTTATCATGATTTTTTTTGTGATACTAAAATTATGTCTATTATGACACATTTACCGATAAACTTTTTTTGTGACACAAAAAACTCTAAAATTGTACTCGTGTGACACATTTACCCCTAAGCTCTTTTATCGAAGGGTATTTTCATTTTTTTTCATTTTTGTTGTTTTATTCCTTTTTTCTCTTCTTCTTTTCCTCCTTCTTCTCTCTTCCCTCCACCATGGCCAGCCGAAGGAAGTCGGCGAGGGCCATTCTCGCCAGCGTGGGAGTTGGGCGACACTGACCCTCGCCCTAGGTGGGGTCGGACAAGGGCCGCCCTCGCCAGCATCCCTCTGCAGGCCATAGTGGAGGGAAGAGAGAAGGAGGAAAATTTAATTAGCTCGCGATTTCAAGTAGTCAATATGTTTATAGTTCTTTTCTTTGCGTTTCTATTTCAAATCCTTTTTTTTTCCCTTGGATGCGATTCATCTCCGACTAGCATTGCTGTAACTTGAGGATATTATTGTGTATCCGGCCCTTTGCTTTGATACCAATTATTATGGACATGAATTAAGCGAATAAGATTAAATAGTTAGAAGAAAGGAAAGGAAATCGGATATCGAATTTATGTGGTTCAGTTTGAATATCAAAACCTACGTCCAATGAGGAGAACATCATGGAATTTCACTATTGAAATTAAGTGATACAGCGGAAATTATAATAGAGCACTCAAACATTCTTTTGGTGTTTTCTAGCTCCCAATTACACTTAATAACTGATACAATGTCTAGTCTCTCACAATTTCTAGTGAAACCTTACTCAAGGAATTACACAAATTCTGCTCATAAGAATTTAATTGGCTAAATCACCCGAGTGTAATTACAAAAAGAAAAACTCCCTCTACTGAGAGCTTCTGCCTTTTCTTTAGGAAGGCTCTCACGACTTCTCTTTTCTCACTGCCTTCTTCGTCTTCAAATGTCATCTCCTATTATTGGAGGAGCAAGGCAAATATGAACTCATCAAACGGTAGTACAGGCACCCACAATTAGCCTTCATGTCCCCCTAAGTTTATGTGCATGCAATAAGGAGGGAGAGAAGAAAATGGACATATATGAAGCTACATTCGTTTCACAAAAAATATCACGTTTCCGAAAAATGACGTGATTTTTCGCTTTTTGGTTGAAACTTGAAAAGGAAGTGGAAAATATTTTCTACAGTTCAATATCTAATTTGATTTTTTGAAAACAATTTATTGTTCTAATTTTAATTTTATAAAAGTCGACTTTTAATTATTTTTTATTTAAAGAATCGAATTTTTTATTTTTTATTTTATTTTCCTTCTCCTTGTTTCTGCTAATCCGCAATCAATTGATAATGTCGAAAGATCTGAAAAGCATCTTTCACATTTTTTGTGAAAGGAAAGGAGTCGTACTCTTCTTTTCTGTTTCATTGACTTCCTCTCTTGTGTTAAAGGGAGCTTCAATCAATCATGACAAATAAATAATAATTTTCCAAGTCCAAAAAAGTCCAACTCGCTGAGATGACAACTAAAAAACAAATCATGCATGATTCACGCTTGTGGCTCATAATTGAAAAGAAAAATACCACAAAAAATTCTGAATTATGCCGCTTATAATAAATTTATCATGCACTTTTTTTCGACACGAAAAACCTCAACCTATGTTTTTTGTGATAGATTTATCATGATTTTTTTTGTGAAACTAAAATTATATCTATTGTGATACATTTACTGATAAAAAAAATTTGTGATATAAAAACTCTAAAATTGTACTCGTGTGACACATTTACCCATAAACTCTTTTATCAAAGGGTATTTTCATCTTTTTTCCTTTTTGTTGTTTTATTCCTTTTTTCTCTTCTTTCTTTTTCCTCATTCTTCTCTCTTCCCTCCACCATGGCCAGCCGAGGGAAGCCGGCGAGGGCCATTCTCGCCGGCGTGGGAGTTGGGCGACGCTGACCCTCGCCCTAGGTGGGGTCAGACAAGGGCCGCCCTCGCCAGCATCCCTTTGCAGGCCATAGTGGAGGGAAGAGAGAAGGAGGAAAATTTAATTATCTCATGACTTCAAGTAGTCAATATGTTTATAGTTCTTTTCTTTGCGTTCCTATTTCAAATCCCCTTTCTTTCCCTTGGATGCAATTCATCTCCGACCAGCATTGTTGTAACTTGAGGATATTATTGTGTATCCGGCCCTTTACTTTGATACCAATTATTGTGGATATGAATTAAGCGAATAAGATTAAATAGTCAGAAGAAAGGAAAGGAAATCGAATATCGGATATCGAATTTATGTGGTTCAGTTTGAATATCAAAACCTCCGTCCATGAGGAGAACAACATAGAATTCCACTATTGAAATTAAGCGATACAGCCGAAATTTTAATAAAGCACTCAAACATTCTTTTGGTGTTTTCTAGCTCCCAATTACACTTAATAACTCATACAATGTTTAGCCTCTCACAATTTCTAGTGAAAACTCACTCAAGGAATTACATAAATTCTACTCATAAGAATTTAATTGGCTAAATCACCCGAGTGTAATTACAAAAAGAAAAACTCCCTCTGCTGAGAGCTTCTGCCTTTTCTTCTGGAAGGCTCTCACGACTTCTCTTTTCTCACTGCCTTCTTCGTCTTCAAATGTCATCTCCAATAGCAAGGTAAATATGAACTCATTAAATGGCATTACAGGCATCCACAATTAGCCTCCATGTCCCCCTAAGTTTATGTGCATTCATGTTAATGCAATAAGGAGGGAAAGAAGAAAATGGACATATATGAAGGCTACATTTGTTTCACAAAAAATATCATGTTTCCGAAAAATGACGTTATTTTTCGCTGTTTGGTTCAAACTTGAAAAGGAAGCAGAAAATATTTTCTATAGTTCAATATCTAATTTGATTTTTTGAAAAAAAGTTATTGTTCTAATTTTAATTTTATAAAAGTTGACTTTTAATTATTTTTTATTTAAAGAATCGATTTTTTTATTTTTTATTTTATTTTCCTTCCTCTTCTTTCTACTAATCCCCAATCAATTGATAATGTCGAAAGATTTGAAAAGCATCTTTTACATTTTTTGTGAAAGGAAAGGAGCCGTACTCTTCTTTTCATTTTCATTGACTTCCTCTCTTGCGTTAAAGGAAGCTTCAATCAATCATGACAAATAAATAATAATTTTCTGAGTCCAAAAAAGTCCAACTCGCTGAGATGACAACTAAAAAACAAGCCACGCATGATTCACGCTTGTGGCTCATAAATGAAAAGAAAAATACCACAAAAAATTCTGAATTATGCCGCTTATAATAAATTTATCATGCACTTTTTTTCAACACGAAAAACCTCAACCTATGTTTTTTGTGATAGATTTATCATGATTTTTTTTGTGATACTAAAATTATGTCTATTATGACACATTTACCGATAAACTTTTTTTGTGACACAAAAAACTCTAAAATTGTACTCGTGTGACACATTTACCCCTAAGCTCTTTTATCGAAGAGTATTTTCATTTTTTTTCATTTTTGTTGTTTTATTCCTTTTTTCTCTTCTTCTTTTCCTCCTTCTTCTCTCTTCCCTCCACCATGGCCAGCCGAAGGAAGTTGGCGAGGGCCATTCTCGCCAGCGTGGGAGTTGGGCGACACTGACCCTCGCCCTAGGTGGGGTCGGACAAGGGCCGCCCTCGCCAGCATCCCTCTGCAGGCCATAGTGGAGGGAGAGAGAAGGAGGAAAATTTAATTATCTCGTGATTTCAAGTAGTCAATATGTTTATAGTTCTTTTCTTTGCGTTTCTATTTCAAATCCTTTTTTTTCCCTTGGATGCGATTCATCTCCAACCAGCATCGCTGTAACTTGAGGATATTATTGTGTATCCGGCCCTTTGCTTTGATACCAATTATTATGGACATGAATTAAGCGAATAAGATTAAATAGTTAGAAGAAAGGAAAGGAAATCGGATATCGAATTTATGTGGTTCAGTTTGAATATCAAAACCTACGTCCAATGAGGAGAACAGCATGGAATTCCACTATTGAAATTAAGTGATACAGCGGAAATTATAATAAAGCACTCAAACATTCTTTTGGTGTTTTTTAGCTCCCAATTACACTTAATAACTCATACAATGTCTAGTCTCTCACAATTTCTAGTGAAACCTTACTCAAGGAATTACACAAATTCTGCTCATAAGAATTTAATTGGCTAAATCACCCGAGTGTAATTACAAAAAGAAAAACTCCCTCTACTAAGAGCTTCTGCCTTTTCTTCAGGAAGGCTCTCACGACTTCTCTTTTCTCACTGCCTTCTTCGTCTTCAAATGTCATCTCCTATTATTGGAGGAGCAAGGCAAATATGAACTCATCAAACGGTAGTACAGGCACCCACAATTAGCCTTCATGTCCCCCTAAGTTTATGTGCATGCAATAAGGAGGGAGAGAAGAAAATGGACATATATGAAGCTACATTCGTTTCACAAAAAATATCACGTTTCCGAAAAATGACGTGATTTTTCGCTTTTTGGTTGAAACTTGAAAAGGAAGTGGAAAATATTTTCTACAGTTCAATATCTAATTTGATTTTTTGAAAACAATTTATTGTTCTAATTTTAATTCTATAAAAGTTGACTTTTAATTATTTTTTATTTAAAGAATCGAATTTTTTATTTTTTATTTTATTTTCCTTCTCCTTGTTTCTGCTAATCCGCAATCAATTGATAATGTCGAAAGATCTGAAAAGCATCTTTCACATTTTTTGTGAAAGGAAAGGAGTCGTACTCTTCTTTTCTGTTTCATTGACTTCCTCTCTTGTGTTAAAGGGAGCTTCAATAAATCATGACAAATAAATAATAATTTTCCAAGTCCAAAAAAGTCCAACTCGCTGAGATGACAACTAAAAGACAAATCATGCATGATTCACGCTTGTGGCTCATAATTGAAAAGAAAAATACCACAAAAAATTCTGAATTATGCTGCTTATAATAAATTTATCATGCACTTTTTTTCGACACGAAAAACCTCAACCTATGTTTTTTGTGATAGATTTATCATGATTTTTTTTGTGAAACTAAAATTATATCTATTGTGATACATTTACTGATAAAATTTTTTTGTGACATAAAAAACTCTAAAATTGTACTCGTGTAACACATTTACCCATAAACTCTTTTATCAAAGGGTATTTTCATCTTTTTTCCTTTTTGTTGTTTTATTCCTTTTTTCTCTTCTTTCTTTTTCCTCATTCTTCTCTCTTCCCTCCACCATGGCCAGCCGAGGGAAGCCGGCGAGGGCCATTCTCGCCGGCATGGGAGTTGGGCGACGCTGACCCTCGCCCTAGGTGGGGTCGGACAAGGGCCGCCCTCGCCAGCATCCCTTTGCAGGCCATAGTGGAGAGAAGAGAGAAGGAGGAAAATTTAATTATCTCACGACTTCAAGTAGTCAATATGTTTATAGTTCTTTTCTTTGCGTTCCTATTTCAAATCCCCTTTCTTTCCCTTGGATGCAATTCATCTTCGACCAGCATTGCTGTAACTTGAGGATATTATTGTGTATCCGGCCCTTTACTTTGATACCAATTATTGTGGATATGAATTAAGCGAATAAGATTAAATAGTCAGAAGAAAGGAAAAGAAATCGAATATCGGATATCGAATTTATGTGGTTCAGTTTGAATATCAAAACCTACGTCCATGAGGAGAACAACATAGAATTCCACTATTGAAATTAAGCGATACAGCCGAAATTATAATAAAGCACTCAAACATTCTTTTGGTGTTTTCTAGCTCCCAATTACACTTAATAACTCATACAATGTTTAGCCTCTCACAATTTCTAGTGAAACCTCACTCAAGGAATTACATAAATTCTACTCATAAGAATTTAATTGGCTAAATCACCCGAGTGTAATTACAAAAAGAAAAACTCCCTCTGCTGAGAGCTTCTGCCTTTTCTTCAGGAAGGCTCTCACGACTTCTCTTTTCTCACTGCCTTCTTCGTCTTCAAATGTCATCTCCTATTATTGGAGGAGCAAGGCAAATATGAACTCATCAAATGGCATTATAGGCGCCCACAATTAGCCTCCATGTCCCCCTAAGTTTATGTGCATGCATGTGCATGCAATAAGGAGGGAAAGAAGAAAATGGACATATATGAAGGCTACATTTGTTTCACAAAAAATATCACGTTTCCAAAAAATGACGTTATTTTTCGCTATTTGGTTCAAACTTGAAAATGAAGTGGAAAATATTTTCTACAGTTCAATATCTAATTTGATTTTTTGAGAAAAAGTTATTGTTCTAATTTTAATTTTATAAAAGTTGACTTTTAATTATTTTTATTTAAAGAATCGAATTTTTTATTTTATTTTCCTTCCTCTTCTTTATGCTAATCCCCTATCAATTGATAATGTCGAAAGATCTTAAAAGCATCTTTCACATTTTTTGTGAAAGGAAAGGAGCCGTACTCTTCTTTTCATTTTCATTGACTTCCTCTCTTGTGTTAAAGGGAGCTTCAATCAATCATGACAAATAAATAATAATTTTCTGAGTCCAAAAAAGTCCAACTCGCTGAGATGACAACTAAAAAACAAACCACGCATGATTCACGCTTGTGGCTCATAAATGAAAAGAAAAATACCACAAAAAATTCTGAATTATGCCGCTTATAATAAATTTATCATGCATTTTTTTTCGACACGAAAAACCTCAACCTATGTTTTTTGTGATAGATTTATCATGATTTTTTTTGTGATACTAAAATTATGTCTATTGTGACACATTTACCGATAAACTTTTTTTGTGACACAAAAAACTCTAAAATTGAACTCGTGTGACAAATTTACCCCTAAACTCTTTTATCGAAGGGTATTTTCATCTTTTTTCCTTTTCGTTGTTTTGTTCCTTTTTTCTCTTCTTTTTTTCCTCCTTCTTCTCTCTTCCCTCCACCATGGCCAGCCGAGGGAAGTCGGCGAGGGCCATTCTCGCCGGCGTGGGAGTTGGGCGACGTTGACCCTTGCCCTAGGTGGGGTTGGACAAGGGCCGCCCTCGCCAGCATCCCTCTGCAGGCCATAGTGGAGGGAAGAGAGAAGGAGGAAAATTTAATTATCTCGTGACTTCAAGTAGTCAATATGTTTATAGTTCTTTTCTTTGCGTTCTTATTTCAAATCCCTTTTTTTTTTCCCTTGGATGCGATTCATCTCTGATCAACATCGCTGTAACTTGAGGATATTATTGTGTATCCAGCCCTTTGCTTTGATACCAATTATTATGGATATGAATTAAGCGAATAAAATAGTCAGAAGAAAGGAAAGGAAATCGGATATCGAATTTATGTGGTTCAGTTTGAATATCAGAACCTATGTCCATGAAGAAAACAGCATGGAATTCCACTATTAAAATTAAGCGATACAGCAGAAATTATAATAAAGCACTCAAACATTCTTTTGGTGTTTTCTAGCTCCCAATTACAAGTAATAACTCATACAATGTTTAGCTTCTCACAATTTCTAGTGAAACCTCACTCAAAGAATTACACAAATTCTACTCATAAGAATTTAACTGGCTAAATCACTCGAGTGTAATTACAAAAAGAAAAACTCCCTCTACTGAGAGCTTTTGCCTTTTCTTCAGGAAGGCTCTCACGACTTCTCTTTTCTCATTGTCTTCTTCGTCTTCAAATGTCATCTCCTATTATTGGAGGAGCAAGAAAAATATGAACTCATCAAATGGCATTACAGGCTCCCACAATTAGCCTCCATGTCCCCCTAAGTTTATGTGCATGCATGTGCATGCAATAAGGAGGGAGAGAGGAAAATGGACATATATGAAGGATACATTCGTTTCACAAAAAATATCACATTTCCGAAAAATGACATGATTTTTCGTTGTTTTGTTGAAACTTGAAAAGGAAGTGGAAAATATTTTCTACAGTTCAATATCTAATTTGATTTTTTGTAAAAATGTTATTGTTCTAATTTTAATTTTATAAAAGTTGACTTTTAATTATTTTTATTTAAATAATTGAATTTTTTATTATTTATTTTATTTTCCTTCTTCTTTATGCTAATCCCCTATCAATTGATAATGTCGAAAGATCTTAAAAGCATCTTTCACATTTTTTGTGAAAGGAAAGGAGCCGTACTCTTCTTTTCATTTTCATTGACTTCCTCTCTTGCGTTAAAGGGAGCTTCAATCAATCATGACAAATAAATAATAATTTTCTGAGTCCAAAAAAGTCCAACTCGCTGAGATGACAACTAAGAAACAAACCACGCATGATTCACGCTTGTGGCTCATAATTGAAAAGAAAAATACCACAAAAAATTCTAAATTATGCCGCTTATAATAAATTTATCATGCACTTTTTTTCGACACGAAAAACCTCAACCTATGTTTTTTGTGATAGATTTATCATGATTTTTTTTGTGATACTAAAATCATGTTTATCGTGACACATTTACCGATAAAAATTTTTTGTGACACAAAAAACTCTAAAATTGTACTCGTGTGACAAATTTACTCCTAAACTCTTTTATCGAAGGGTATTTTCATCTTTTTTCCTTTTCGTTGTTTTGTTCCTTTTTTCTCTTCTTTTTTTCCTCCTTCTTCTCTCTTCCCTCCACCATGGCCTACCAAGGGAAGCCGACGAGGGCCATTCTTGCCGGCGTGGGAGTTGGGCGACGTTGACCCTTGCCCTAGGTGGGGTCGGACAAGGGCCGCCCTCACCAGCATCCTTCTGCAGGCCATAGTGGAGGGAAGAGAGAAGGAGGAAAATTTAATTATCTCGCGACTTCAAGTAGTCAATATGTTTATAGTTCTTTTCTTTGTGCTCCTATTTCAAATCCCCTTTCTTTCCCTTGGATGCCATTCATCTCCGACCAGCATCGCTGTAACTTGAGGATATTATTGTGTATCCGGCCCTTTACTTTGATACCAATTATTGTGGATATGAATTAAGCGAATAAGATTAAATAGTCAGAAGAAAGGAAAAGAAATCGAATATCGGATATCGAATTTATGTGGTTCAGTTTGAATATCAAAACCTACGTCCATGAGGAGAACAACATAGAATTCCACTATTGAAATTAAGCGATACAGCCGAAATTATAATAAAGCACTCATTCTTTTGGTGTTTCCTAGCTCCCAATTACACTTAATAACTCATACAATGTTTAGCCTCTCACAATTTCTAGTGAAACCTCACTCAAGGAATTACATAAATTCTACTCATAAGAATTTAATTGGCTAAATCACCCGAGTGTAATTACAAAAAGAAGAACTCCCTCTGCTGAGAGCTTCTGCCTTTTCTTCAGGAAGGCTCTCACGACTTCTCTTTTCTCACTACCTTCTTCGTCTTCAAATGTCATCTCCAATAGCAAGGTAAATATGAACTCATTAAATGGCATTACAGGCATCCACAATTAGCCTCCATGTCCCCCTAGGTTTATGTGCATGCATGTTAATGCAATAAGGAGGGAGAGAAGAAAAAAGGAAAAAAGACGAAAATGCCTTTCAGTCAAAGAGTTTGGGGGTAAATGGGTCACAATAAATATAGTTTGAACCTTACCAAAAAAAATATATATAGTTTGAGGTTTTTAGTATCACAAAAAAAAAAGTTCAGGATAAATCCATCACAAGTGATATAATTTAAGGTTTCTTTTGTCGCAAAAAAAAGTTCACGCTAGTCTTGGAAATACTCCTTTTTGAAATGATGAGTATTGATGTTCTATAATTCAATAGTACATATATCTACACTAAGGAATCTTTAGACCAAATATTATTGATTGATAATGAGCTCGTTCGCTTTCTACGGTTCCAATTCCATTGTTTGCGTCCAGATAGACTATTTTTAAACTTAGCAAAGAGTGATTCACACTTGCGGCTCATAAATACACTAGCGGATAATATATATTTCATCTTACAGCTCACCGACCTCGTCTTTGACTCTATCCATGGCAGCTCGCTCGTCTTTGCTGAGTTTAAAAATAGTCTCTCTGGACGCAAGCAATGGAATTGGAACGGTAGAAAGCGAACGAGCTCATTATCAATCAATAATATTTAGTCTAAATATTGCTTAGTGTAGATATCTGTATTATCGCATTCAAAGAACACCAATTCCCATCATATTGAAAAGGAGTATTTCCAAGACCAGCATGATTTTTTGTGAGGGCGAACACAATTTAAGCGGCTTGTTTCCGTTACCTTTTGCAAGAAACCTAGTCACACCAATGATTCCCAGCCCTGTAAATGCATCAACATTATTATTGTAGGGTAAGAATTGCTGTTAATGTTCAGTGTGTATGTTTGGTGACATTTCTATCTTTGGAAACAATTTTTTTGAGAAATGGTTCCTTTCTATTTCTACTTCTTAGAACAATTTCTGAGTAAAATAACGCGTTTGATAACTATACAAATTTTCGATTCTTGGAATAGAAAAAGAATAGGAATGTGTTTGGCACCGATAAAAAAATTTCTATTCTTTTTTCTTTGATGGCGGTGGCTGGCAACTGTAAGGACTTGGGGCTTGTTGAGTAATATTGTCCGTTTTGAGCCGAGGCCCACATGGCTTTAAAACACATTACTCAGGGGAGAGGGATCTCAACCTTATAAACTAGCTCAAGACTCCCCCCTAGGTGATATGGGATAAGAGACATGTGACTCCCTCTCTTGCGCATGTCCGAGAACTGAGGCGACTGGGCCGTCACATTCTCCCCTCCTTTAGGCACAGCGTCCTCGTTGTGGCCCCACACACAGTTAGGAGTCGGTTTTGATACCATTTGCAAAGACCTGAAGCTCGCTGAGTAATATTATCCGCTTTGAGCAGAAGGCCTGCACGGCTTTAAAACGTCTTACTCAGGGGAGAGGAATCCCAGCCTTATAAACTAGCCCAAGACTCCCCCTAGGTAATGTGAGACAAGAGACATGTGACCCTCTCCCTCGCGCATGTTCGAGGACTGAGGCAACCCAGCCTTATAAACTAGCTCAATACTCCCTGACTCCCTCCTAGGTGATGTGGGACAGGAGACATGTAACCCCCTCCCTTGCACACGTCCGATGATTGAGGCGACTAGGCCGTCACATTCTCCCCCCTTTGGACACAGCATCCTCGCTGTGGCCCCACACATGGTCAGGAGTCGACTATGATACCATTTGTAAGGACCTAAAGCTTGTTGATTAATATCGTCGGCTTTGAGCCAAGGCTGCATAGCTTTAAAATGCGTTACTTAGGGGAGAGGGATCCCAGTCTTATAAACTAGCCTAAAACTCCCCCTGAGGCGATGTGGAACAAGAGACATGTGACCCCTTCCCTTGCACACATTTAAGGACTAAGGCGACACAGCCTTATAAACTAGCCTAAAACTCCCCAACTCCCCCTTAAGCGATGTGAGACAAGAGACATATGACCCCCTCCCTTGTGTATGTCCGAGGACTAAGGTGACCGGGTCGCCACATTCTCCCCCCCTTCGAGCACATCGTCCTTGATGTGGCCCCACACGCGGTCAAGAGTCGGCTTTGATATCATTTGTAAGGACTTGAGGCTTGCTAAGTAATATTGTCCACTTTGAGTGAGGCCCGCACGGCTTTAAAAGACATTACTCAAGGGATAGAAATCCCAGCTTTATAAACTAGTCCAAAACTCTCCCCTAGGCGATGTGAGACAAGAGACATGTGACCCACTAAGATGACCAGGCCGTCACAGCAACAGTGGTGTGCAACAGGCTGCAATGGGCAATGGAGGTTGATGACCAATGGCGAGCAGCAGCGGCAACGAGTAGCGACAACCAAGAAACACTTATTCTAGAAATTTTTTTTGGAACAAGAAGCTACTTTTTGCTACTTTTTGTTCCTATTCCAAATCTATTCCCTAGAACAATTTTTTATTGTTGGGAATAGAAACACTAGTGAGCGTTACAAAATAGATTTATGTTCTTTTTCTATTCAATGCAACAAAAAAATAAAAGAACATAAAAATTGGCAAGTTATCAAATGCGCCTAAACGGATTTCTATTATTTTTCTATTCCAAAAAATAAAAGAATAAAAAATAAAAAAATTGACAAGTTGTCAATGCGCCCTTAGAATATGGGCAATTGCAAAGTAATCCTCCCGGTTTATGCTCCTCAAATCCATTGGAAATATCTTACCCTCTTCCCTCGACATTTGTTCCATCAGCCTTCGTGTATTCCCGCTGTGGAATCTGTCCATATACACGGTCTCTCCATGTTAGTCCTGATCTGTTTACCAATTCCGCCAAAAAAGAATGCTCTCTGAATTTTTTAAAGAGTTACTATTAAAATTTGGGTAATATTTGTTATAAATTTATCCTCAATTAGTTTTCATTAAAATAGATCAACATAATGAAAAACTACAAATTGATACACTTATGATAAATAAAGAGTAAAATTCGAAACCGGTATATTTATTGATTGCCACATATCATTTAACTTAGCAATTTGACGGTAAAAATTAACGAAAATTATAAATTGTTAATCTATTATAAGTGAATCAGTTTGGAGTTTTTCGTTATATTAACCATTTTCTCAAAATATGATTTTGCTAACTAATCTCTCAAACACTCAAAACACCCATTAACGAAATTTTGCAATATTCAATGCACCGATTTTCTTTTTTTGCATTATGTGTATTATTACCTTGCACGGTAGAACATGTAGGGCTCGTACAACTTAGCCAAGTGAATTAGACTCTCTGCC
The DNA here is from genome assembly GCA_014858505.1 of Corymbia citriodora subsp. variegata. Taxonomy (NCBI): domain Eukaryota; kingdom Viridiplantae; phylum Streptophyta; class Magnoliopsida; order Myrtales; family Myrtaceae; genus Corymbia; species Corymbia citriodora. The sequence continues at coordinate 21,470 of MU090135.1, forward strand.
ATTCTCTTGCAACTTGCCTCGAGCCTGGAACATTGCTTCAAGTCGAATCAGGGCTGATTTCTTTGCTCAACTGACTTTTCTCCTCGACGTCTTTCTGTATGTAAGAGGAGAAGCTGTTGATTGAGCTGAAATACTCCATCTCGGTAATTAGTGTGTAGGAGAAGTGAATCAGTGTGTAGGAATTTATGGAACTTCGGAAATCAAGATGATACAATGGGGTCGATTCCAAGATTGGTACATGGCCAAAGTCATGTTGACACCCGAATTTTTGCTTATATGTTTAAGTGCCCATTTATTTTACATGTAGAAATATAGATTAATCTATAAAAAAAAATTTCAAAAAAATTTCAAAAAAAAAAAAATCCGGATGGGCTAGCTTAACCCAGCCCATCCTCTACTCGTCCATTCCTTTTCCCTGGGCCCAGCCCATCTCCCCCTTTCTTTTCTTTTGGCCCAACCCGTCCCCCTCCTTCTCTTTTCCTCGACCCGGCCCGGTCTCATCTCCTTTTCTTTTCTCCCTCTCCGCATGTGAACAGGAGCATGCAAGAGGGGCAACAGTAGCACAGAGGAATCGACGACGACGTTTCGACCATCCTCGGAGCCGACGTCACCCCATCAAAATATACACTATTTCTTATCGGTCCTCAATGCAATTTCTCAATGACATGAAACTGCATTAGCGCAATTTCTAAACAACATGAAATTGCACAACTATGTCACAATCCAACATGAGATCTCATAATCAGTGACATCCAGTCGTCTTTAAACTAAAATTTGTTTAAAGATACTGTTTCATATTTCCATTTCTCAGTCGACAGGAGAAAGGATAACGATAAAATCAATAATAATGATCATCAAAAGTAAATGCTTTAATAGACATTATAAAAGCATTATTAGTTTGTATATAACTATAATATCTAGAAATACAAACTATATAGCTCCCACTAATAAAAAAGACCAAAAGACTCTAAAACACCCATATTCTTTACATGTTCTTTAAACAAAATGGGTCGTAAGCCTTTTGTTAGAGGATCAGCCAACATAAACTCAGTTCTAATATTCTCTACTAGCAAGCAAAATGTCATCTACATAAAGTACTAAGATAATATATTTACTCCCACTTACTTTCATGTAGATGCATTGATCAAACTTGTTTTCTTCAAAACCATATGATCTCACAACTTTGTCAAATTTCAAGTACCACTGATGCGATGCTTGTTTAAGACCATAAATAGACCTCCGAAGCTTGCACACCATATTCTCTTTTCCAGCTTCTTTAAACCCTTCAGGTTGCTGCATATATACTTCTTCATCCAGGTCTCCATTTAGAAAAGCTGTCTTAACATCCATTTTTCCCATTGTTCCCATTTTTCTTGAAGTCTTGGCTTTTCTTTGGACCATGAGCATTTGATCCTTTAGGCTTCCATTTTCCCCTAGAGGAACTCGATTTGGCATTAGCAATTACATGGGCCGTCAATTGTCATGTATCATCTAACTTAATAATTTGACGATGAAACTTAACAAAAATTAATGGAGAGTAATTTTGTCGTGGGCAAACCGGTTTGAAATTTTTGATGGTATTAACCCTTTTTTAAAATATGATTTTGCTAACGAATATCTCAAACACACGAAACACCCATTAATGAAATTTTGTAATATTCAATACACCGATTTTCTTTTTTTGCATTATATATATATATATATTAATGATTATTACCTTGCACGGTAGAACATGTAGGGCTCGTACAACTTAGCCAAGTGAATTAGACTATCTGCCATTCTCTTGCAACTTGCTTCGAGCCTGGAACATTGCTTCGGGTTCGAATCAAGGCCAATTTCTTTGCTCAATCCACTTTTCTCCTCGACGTCCTTCTGTAGGTAAGAGGAGAAGCTGTCGATTGAGCTGAAATACTCCATCTCGGTAATTTGAATCTCGTCTTCCTTGTTGTCCGTCAAGGGCAAAGCCTCGAAATGGTCGCAGGAATACTTGAACATGTCGCCCATTGTCATCGGATTGACCGTGGATGATGCGGCGTGGTACACGTCGACGCTGGGGCTCATAGCGGTCCTGTGCTTTGCCATGGCCGCGATGATCACATTAACAACTAGGTCTACTGGTACCTAAGTGTTGTTGAGAAACAATAATTCAGGACGAAGAAATCCGTCGTGTGAAGTTGCAAAAGTAGGGTAACAAATTGCTTCCACCCCGCCCTCAAGACCTCTGTTGGTAAAATACTAAATACACATGTCATGTATAATGGAACTTCCATTTCCACCCCAGACTTACGACAAAATGTTAGTAGTTTTGTCTAACAATTTAAGTTTTCAAAATAGTTAGCAATGATTTTACAAAATTTTGCATGATATACAGTAAGAGGTTCCAAGTTCAAATCTTTTCAGACTCCTATTTATCTCCATTATTCTATATTTCCATGCTTAGCCTTAGGCAAAAGTCAAGCCTATGCATGAGAGGAACTATATTAAAATATTCAAATATTAAATCAAGGCCCCATCTAATAATAGTTTAGGCTTTCCAAACAGCTGACAGTGGTACCGCAAAATTTCACACACTTAAAGGTACTTTGATAGGTGAACTTATTTCATAAATTCAAGAGAAACAGCGATGCACATTCGTTCAAATCTTGACCCATCTAATTTGCAAGCCCCGACACAAATTTAAAACGAAACGGATCAACGTGCTCACTCACCACGTCCATAACTGTGCTAGGATCGACTAGGAAACCAAGGAGTCGTCCTTTCCCGTAGGACAAGATCAAGGGGTCGAGCATTGTTTTTTAACGTTACATGAAAGAGAAAATATATAGATTAATTAGCATAAAAATAATAATAATAACTACTGTTGACAAAATGGTAAAAATAAAAGAGAAAGCGACCTGTTTCCTTGAATCCATCTGGGAAAAGGCTCTTGAAAAGTACTCTCGATTACGCTGGGATGAACGATGACGACTAGCACTCCTCCTCTCTCCACATTTATCATCATCTCCCCATTGCCTTTGTCATTTCATATACGTTATGCCACCCATACATTCTCGCCCTGAACAACTCATACATGATTTTTATTCAATCTTGGCACATGGAACTTTTTGAAATGGATGAGTACCGATAAATGAAACGTATAAACATATTTTCATGATTTATAAATAAAATTTAGGTGTCAACGAGTCTAACAAGTCTCATGGTTTCCAAATATCAGGTGAAGCCCATCTCTATTATTTCGACCTTAGTTTAGAATACGGAGAGAGATGTTCACCTGGCCAAACCAATCTCCTTCGATTTCTGAGGAACTTCATTTGGAGGGAGGGTTTCGATCAGATCCGAAGCCAAACTTTTTTCGTGATGGACGTCCAGCTTGCTTTGAGTCGACGAATCCATTCTGCTCTCCCCAATTTCAAAGGCCTTCTCCATTAACACTCCCGGTCTCTCTCCATTCACATATGCTATAAATAACAATAATAAACCAACCGAAATGTAAGTCTTATGTCTCCTTCACATGTAATTTCGAAACACGTGTTCCTTGATGTTGGCATGAGCTGATTTGTAGGAGTGGTATGTATAGAAAGAAAATATTTATATTTGCGTGAGTTGATTTGTGGGGTAATGCATATAGAAAGCGAATATTTTACCTAATAGGCGATTATTACCCTAGCAGTACTTGTATGTATATATATAGCCTTGTAAAGAAAAAAAAATGATAGTGATCTATTTTTCAACATGGTATTAGAGTAGGAACCCTAGTTTTCTCCACCTTCTTTCCACCAGACCAGATCGCCGCTGCAGCTTTAGGTTTTTCCTTGTGCTGTCACCGCACCAACCAAATCAGATCGTTGTCGTAGCATTGACTTGTGCTGTTGTCGCACTAATATGACCTGACCAGAAATTCCTTTGCGAAGGAATTGTGATTGGCAACCATGACAAAGCTAACAGATGAGGTACCTCATCAAGACCAAGGGGAGAACTCAACAACTGATTCTCTTCTAGAGAATCTTACGATGAAGCTGACACAGATTTTGACTCAGAGTTCGACTCGGGTATCAACACAATCCCAAGAGCCATCCACTACACAAATCTCAATCAAATTGGATGGATCAAATTATGGATTGTGGTCTCAAGTGGTGGAGATGTTCATCTCCAATAAAGACAAGTTGGGTTATATTAATGGTGATCTCCCTCAGCCCTCACCTACCGATCCTCAATTTCGAAAGTGGAAGATTGAGGATGCGATTGTGAAGGGGTGGCTAATCAACTCGATGGATCTCGCATTAATAGGAAATTTTATTCGCTTCCCAACTGCGAAGATGGTATGGGACTCTATTGCAACAACCTTCTTTGATGGAAGTGATGCCTCCCAAGTTTATGACTTGAAGAGGCGGGTGACTCAGATGAGACAAGGTGGAGAGACAATTGAGGCTTATTACAATAATCTTTAGGGTTTGTGGAGGGAGATTGACTTCCGTCGTCCAAACCCAATGACATGCCCGGCTGATATTGAGCGGTATAATCTTGCCATTTAGGAAGACTGGGTGTATGTCTTCCTTGATGGGTTAGATGATCATCTAGACAAAGTGAGAGCGGATGTTCTCCAAATGCAACCATTCCCAACTATCAAGCAAGCATATGCATGGGTTCGTAGGGAGGATACGAGACAGTCAGTGATGCTCACCCATACTGATTCCACATTTGGGTCTGCTGCCATGGTGGCATGGGGCAGCAAGACAGGTGTCTGAGAATCACCAGTAATGCCAACTCTACAAATGAATAAATCAGGAACTACGCAAGGGGGTGGGCGAACGAATAACGATTCACGAACTACAATTTCATCTAGAGGATGCTCACACTGTAGGAAGGCTAAGCATACTCGAGAGACATGCTTTAAGCTCCATGGTTATCCAGAGTGGTGGAAGGAATTGAAGGCGCAGAAACAAGCCGACGGGGGTACTAACAATGGAAAATGGAAGGTTTTTCTTGCTAAGATGGAACCTCAGCTATCTTTGGTGCCCAAAGTTGAAATTCAAGACCAACCGATACGTCCAATTCAAGTAATATCCAAGGTAATTGTGGTTGTGTGCTGGTTCTCCCTAATCACAGTAGTTGTGAAGGATGGGTTATCAATTCGAGGGCTATGGAGCATATGACCTTTAGCCCAGATGATTTTGTGAGCATTATAGAACCAAGACGATGCGGTATCTCAAATGCAAATGGGCATACATACCTAGTGACAAGAGCTGGTGCGGTTGAGGTTTCCCCTCAGTTGTCATTGCCTAACACCTTACTTGTCCCGTTATTGACCACAAAATTAATTTCTGTTGGACAGCTCGCTAAAGATTTGAATTTTATTGTCCTGATGTATCCTCAATTCTGTCTTTTCCAGAATATCCTCACGAAGGAGATCATTGGACGTGGTACTAAACCGAGGGGGGGGGGGACTGTACTACTTGGATGATCTCAAGTTTGGAAGTGTGCATCAAGTCCGGGGTTCACCTAGCAATAAAGAAAAACATATTTGGCTTTGGCATCAACAATTGGGACATCCTTCATTTGGCTATATGAAAAAGCTTTTTCTTGAATTATTTTTGGATCTAAAAGAGTTGGATTTCCATTGCCAGATTTGCATTTTGGCTAAGAGCCACCGTCTTTCCTTTCCCATAAGTATGAATAAGAATAACGTGCCTTTTTCATTAGTTCACTTTGATGTGTGGGGTGCTTCTCCTATTACTGCTATCTCAGGTTGTCGGTGATTTGTTATATTCGTTGATGATTGCACGCGTATGACTTGGCTTTACTTGATAAAAACTAAGGATGACGTGGTTAATGCGTTTAAAGTATTTCACAAGATGGTTCAAACACAGTTTGATGTTAAGCTACAAGTTCTTCAAAATGATAATGGCGGAGAGTATGTGAATTGACATCTCAAGGAGTATTTTCAGCAACATGGTCTCATTCACGAGACCTCGTGTACATAAACTCCCCAACAAAATGGAGTGGCTGAAAGGAAGAATCGCCATATTCTTGAGACCGCTCGAACCCTCTTAATCGAGGGACATGTTCCTTCACGTTTTTGGGATAATGCTATTGCCACGACGGTGCATCTACTTAACCGAATGCCCTCAAAAGTGCTAGATTTCCATATGCCTCTACAAGCACTCTCTGCATTTGTCCCATTGCCATCAGTCCTGACAATTCCTCCTCATGTGTTCAGATGTGTTGCGTTTGTTCAAATTCCGAAGAACCAATGTACCAAACTTGATCCATGTGCTTTACGGTGTGTGTTCTTGGGGTATGGTACTCATCAAAAGGGTTATCGATGCTACAACCCATCTACAAAAAGAACTTATGTGACCATGGATGTCACATTTATCGGAGGAGAGTTCTTTTACCCGAGTACCAATTCTACCTTTCAGGGGGAGAATTGGCTAGAAAGGGAGAATTGGTGGGAGATTATTATTGGGGTTATACCCAAAGGAAGAGACACAATTGTTGGGGGTGGTGGTAGTGTCAATGATAGCTCCAACACTGGTGATAATGGGGCTAAGCAGGCTCTGACTGATGTTGGAGCAACCATGGGTGGTGCTAGCACGACTGGTGTTAATGGTGGAACTATTGAGCAAGTGACAGATGGTGCTAGTGCTGGTGAATTTGTGACAGGTGTAGCTACAGAAGCCTCACAAGATCCTCACAAGATCCTCCAACAAAGGGCGAAATACCCACACGTGAACAAGTTGAACAGCCCCCTTCCTCTCCAGTACTCGACCAAGTTCATGAGGATTTTCCTGAGGTAATCTCTTCTACTACTTCTAGTTTGTTTGATGAATCTAATATGTTAATGGAATATAAATTACCCGTTAGGCATAATCGGGGAAAGCCCCCAAATCGATACTCACCGGATGCTGGAGAGAGAAGATCGAAATATTCCATCGCAAATTATGTCTCAACAGGAAGGTTATCTAAACCATTGAAGCAGTTTGTGTTGGTTGTATCTTTGGCTCAAATTCTAAATGGAGTACAAAAATAGAATGTGGGAATTGATGGACTTACCCGAGGGAAAGAAAACAGTGGGATGCAAATGGGTGTTTTCTATCAAATATAAGGCAAATGGGTCCATCGAAAGATACAAGGCAAGATTGGCAGCAAAGGGGTACACGTAGATGTATGGAATTGACTACCAAGAGACTTTCTCTCCTGTTGCAAAACTTAATACTATCCGAGTTTTTGTGTCTCTTGCAGTTAATTTAGACCGACCACTATATCAGTTTGATGTGAAGAACGCCCTCCATGGTGACTTGGAGGAGGAAATTTATATGGACATGCCACCAGGATACAAGTCTTCCTCACATCCAGGTGTGGTCTGCAAATTGAAAATGTCCTTGTATGGTTTGAAGCAATCACCAAGGGCTTGGTTTGGTCGGTTCAGTGTGGCAATGAAGAAGTGTGGGTACAGACAGAGTGAGTCGGATCACACCTTGTTTCTACAATGACAAGAAGGGAAGATAGCTGTATTGATTATCTCTGTTGATGATATAATCATTATAGGGTATGACATGAAAGAAATCACCTCACTCCAAAGGAGGCTTTCTAGGGAGTTCGAGATGAAAAACCTGGGAGAACTGAGATATTTTTTGGGAATAGAGGTATCAAGATCAAAAGGGGGAATATCCCTGTCTCAAAGGAAGTATGTACTAGATTTGTTGGCAGAAGTAGGAATGCTAGATTGTAAGCCAATGGATACCCCAATCGTGGAGAATCATAAACTTGGAGAGTATCCCAATCAAGTACCTACAAACAAGGAGAGATACCAAAGGTTAGTGGGGAAGTTAATCTACTTATCGCATATGCGTCCAGACATTGCATATGCGGTAAGTATCGTAAGTCAATTCATGCATGCTCCTAGTGAAGACCATATGAATGCTGTGGTGAGAATAATTCGGTATTTGAAAGCATCTCCAGGGAGAGGGTTAAAATTCCTGAGGAATGGTCATCTTGGAATTGAAGGTTACACAGACGTAGACTGGGCGGGGAGTGTGTACGATAGGAGGTCAACTTCAAGGTATTTTACATTTGTGGGGGGGAATCTGGTTACTTGGAGAAGTAAGAAACAGAAAGTGGTGGCTTTGTCAAGTGCAGAGGTAGAGTTTAGAGGGATGGCCAAAGGGCTATGTGAGCTTTTGTGGCTTAGAAAGCTGATGTCCGAATTGGGATTTCCTCCTAGATCCGAGATGAAGCTCTTTTGTGATAACAAGGCAGCTATTGACATATCACATAATCTTATGCAGCATGATCAGACCAAACACATTGAGGTTGATCGTCATTTTATTAAGCAAAATTTGGATGCAAAGATAGTTCAATTCCCGTTTGTAAGGTTTGAAGATTAGCTAGCAGCTATATTGACATAGGCAATCTCGAGCAAAGCCTTCTACAGCTCACTTGACAAGTTGGGCATTAGTGACATTTATGCACCAACTTGATGGGGAGTGTTGGCGTGAGCTGATTTGTAAGAATGATATGTATAGAAAGAAAATATTTATATTTGCGTGAGTTGATTTGTGGGGGTAATGCATATAGAAAGCGAATATTTTACCTAATAGGTGATTGTTAGCCTAGCAGTACTTGTATGTATATATATAGCCTTGTAAAGAAATAAAAAATGATAGTGATCTATTATTTATGCACCAACTTGATGGGGAGTGTTGGCGTGAGCTGATTTGTAAGAATGATATGTATAGAAAGAAAATATTTATATTTGCGTGAGTTGATTTGTGGGGGTAATGCATATAGAAAGCGAATATTTTACCTAATAGGCGATTGTTAGCCTAGCAGTACTTGTATGTATATATATAGCCTTGTAAAGAAATAAAAAATGATAGTGATCTATTTTTCAACACTTGATTCTTACTCGTAGACAAGTGCAACAAGAGGCTTAGCTTCCTGCAATTCTTGGCAAAGCTTAAAAGCCGGGAGGGCGCGATGGTGTTTGTGACCAGAGCTGTGTCGTACCTACACACAATATATCGCAAAGGAGTGAACTACATCAGCTGAAGCATTCCTGGGAATGGGAAAGGAGCGCAATATCAGAAGGAAAACGAACTGAACCGAATGTGTTTTTGGAGATTACGATTTTGCTTTCGGTTGAAGCGATGTCGATCCAGGTTAAAATCTTACAGAACACGAACAACAGAAGCTTTAATAACATAGGAAAATCAAAAGATACCTCTCGTTGAAAGTTGTGTTGCCAGCTGAGTTTATGATGACACCGACTTCTTGCGTTATTTGGCGAAGCGAATTGTCCCCTATTCCCCTATTCCACTCCCGAATGTCGCCCTTGACTGGAACGAGCTTGCGTAGCATGAAATCTGTGTATTCGTCTCCATACTTTTGCTGCAGGCACGTGAACAGCTCACACCCTATTATCTGGAATAATAGAGACGAGCAAAGATTTTTTGGTGTTCGAAAAGAGCACGTTTTCCTACATGAACATTAGCAAGATAGAGCACGTGGCCTGCATGTGAATCCGAATATGAAAAGTCGAACGACGATTCTCAAATTCAAGATGTGCATGCAGATGAGATGATACATATCATCTTACGGCACACCAACCTCGTCTTTGACTCTGTCCATGGCAGCTTGCTCGTCTTTTGCCTTGATCAACAGGAAGATCTTCCCAACGTTGGGTGTGATGCATAAAATCTTCTCGACGAGAACTGTGAACAATTGTTTAAATGCTTTGCTGAATTATATTACAGTTTCTGGATGCAAGCAATGGTATTGGAACGGTAGAAAGCGAATGAGTTCATTATCAATCAATATTATATAGAGTGAAGATTGCTTAGTGTGGATATCTGTATTATCGCGTTCAAAGAACACCAATCCCCATCATATCAAAAGGGAGTATTTCCATGACCAGCGTCATATTATGTCAGGATGAACACATTTTAAGCAGCTTGTTCCGTTACCTTTCGCAACAAACCCAGTCGCACCAGTGATGTGAAAGTTCCTTCTCTCTAGGAAGTTGATTATTCTGATACCATCCTGCGATTCCTCAGCCATATCCGTGATGGTGGGAGGGGCAGCAATGGCGGCAACACAAACGTTGTCACGGCAATTGCAGTTGTCCTTATCTTTGATGGCCATGTTTGGCGAAGGTGCTATGCCTCGGACGTTATTTTGAGAAAATCTCGGTAAATGAAGGAATGGTTCTCGAAACCTTTTTGAAGAGAGGAAGGAGTTGTTTGCTTCTTGATTGGAATGGGCTCTAATGGCTGTGTGTGGTGATGCAATCATCATAGAGGAGTTGCGAGTCAATGTCGCCAAGGCGAAACCAAGGGAGAGAGACAGCATTCTGTCAATGTTTGCTGTTTTGCCTTGAGAGAGGATTGATTTGAGGCGAGGTGCGATGCAGAAGTAAGGGAAGAAGCCTGTTGCTTATATATAACCAAGCGATTAACCATTGGACCTTATGTCTATTAAGTACATTGCATGTGGATTACATTTATGAGCCACAAGTGTGTATCACGTGTGGCTTCTTTCTAAGTTGGCAACTCTTTGTACTTGGGAAATTATTATTTATTTGTCATGATTGGGTGAAGCTCTTTCTTATAGAGGTGTGCAACGGGAACTGCCCAACTCGAGAACCACCCAACCCGAACTGGACCGGTCAATTTTGGGTGGTTCCCATAGCCGGTGGTCCAGTTCCTGGTTCCCATTCTCAAAATCGAGGGTTGGTCGGTCCGGTTCCGGGTTCCAAGGTAGGAACTAGATCGATTAGACTGACCGAACTGACTAGACCGGACCGATCGGACCAATAGGTAGTTTTTAAAAAAATTATTAAGAATTAAAAAAATTATTCTTTTCAATTTCAAATTCCAAATACACCCCTCAGCAATGCATGTCATCGTGGCCCATAACTCTATTTAGCTCACTCTTGTATATTGTTGTAGAAATATGAAAAATGTCTTACCACTAGCTATCATTTGAAAATTAATGCCTTTTCCTGAATTTTAACTAGGGTTGCTTGCAAAATTATCGCTCCCATCGAACCGAACCGGACCAGTCGGTCGGTCCGGTTCCAGGATTGGCTGATTCGGTTCGGTCTACAGTCCCAAAATTTGGGAACCGGTCTTTTCGGTCCGATTACTGATCACGCCTACTCTCTAAAACACAAAGGAGACAAAGTCAGAGAAAAAGGAAAGAAGAGCACAGTTCCCTTCCTTTCACAAAAAATAAGGAAAACTTTTTTCATATTTTTCAATAGTGTTAGATTTTATGAGACCATAACTAACTATTCTAAAAAATTAAGTTATTAGACGAAGATATTTTTTATTATTTAAATATTCTAACCACTTCCTCTCACGTTTAATCTGGCATTTTTACCTAGTACTAAATATAGAAATTTAATTGGGGAAGCAAATAGCGTATAAAAAAATTTGAACTTAAGACCTCCGACTCTGAACACTAAAATTTTAAGCTGTTAAATGAATGCGTGATTTATTATTTAAATAATCTAACATTGGTTTTATGGAAAATGGATTGGTTGTTAAAGGAAAAAAATTACTAAAATAAGGGAAAATATTTTCCACTTTTGAGAAAGAGGAAAATAGGGAAAATTTCAAAAAAGAACCCGAAGTAAGCCTATTTTCTCAAATAAGGACCCAAAGTGGCCATTGTCTTAAATGATGACCCCAAGTAACTAAATCAGTCTCAAATAAGGACCTCAAATTGCCGGCCAACCAAATATTCACTAGCTGGCAAGCATGTGGCAATTCCGGTGGTCGGAATAGGTGCAATTTTGTCAAAAAAATATTAATAGAAATTAACAAACCCTAAAAACAAAACCCCAAAACTATTATTGACATTCTTCTTCTTCTACACTTCATCTTCTAGGTTCCTTGTTCCCTCTTGCTCGGAGAACCCAAAATCTTTGTTAATGGAGCAAGATCCTTAATTCCCTGAGTTCCAAACAAACATGCCGGCACCCCCTTGGCTCTCTTTGTTTCTCTCTCCGTGGAAGTGGATTCAAATTGTGCCCGAGATGTGGATCCTCGACATCGAGATGTTCACCGTCTCTTAGTTGGGAAAAGATGATGAAGAATCGAGGCTCTCATGTTACATACGAGTGTTTGAATAACGAAGAGGTGGCTTTACTCGAGATTTGTCTTCTTCATTAGAAAGAAATGAAGACAAAAAAAAGAAAGGAAGAAAACATGAAAAAACAAAGGTAGGGATTTTTTGTTGTACTTCAATTCATGCTCCATTAATAGAAAATTTGGGTGCTCCAAGCGAGAGAGAATAGAGAACGGAGAAGATGAAGAACAGAAGAAAACATGAGAACGTGAAGAGTTTGGGGGTTTTGTTTTTAGGGTTGATAATTTCTATCAATATTTTTTTTTAACAAAATTGCTCTTATTCTAGCCATCGGAAATGCCACATGCTTGCCGGTCGGTGAACATTTGGTTGGTCGGTAATTTGAGGTCCTTATTTGAGACTAATTTAGTCACTTCAAATCCTAATTTGAGATAATAGTCACTTTGGATCCTTATTTGAGAAAATAAGCTCACTTTGGGTCATTTTTTGAAATTTTCCCGGGAAAATATTTTCCATATCTTCTTTCACCTTATTTTATTTGACCAAATACCTTTTTCTTTTATTTTTTTAAATCAATTTTATATTAATTGTTTATTTTTCTTTTCTTTCATTTTTGCTTCTTCTCTTTATTCTTGGTCAGTCATCGGCCACAACGAAAGTTGGTGACCGGCCACTAGCAAGCCTAAGCATCAGTAGAGGATGGCAAGTCTTGAGCATTGCAAATTGGTGAAGTTCAAGAGTTGCTAGAGGTTGCGAGGCTCGGGCCTCGCCCAGATTGGTGATGCGTGAGCATAGCCAACGCGTCGCCAGAGGTTGCAAGGCTCAAGCCTCGCCAAATCGACGACATACGAACATAGCCAACATCTTGCCAAGTGGTGGTGAGGCCCATGCCTCATAGATTGGCTATGCCTGAGCGTTGTGAGAGGCTGCAAGACTTGGACCTCGCCAAATCGGCAATGTGTGAGTGTTGCTAGGAGGCAGCGAGGCCCACGCCCTACAAATCGACAATGCTCAAGTATTACCAGGGGCCACAACACTCAAGCGTTGCCAGGAGACGGTGAGGCTCGCACCTCATAGATCAGCCAAGCCTTGAGCTCGCCAATCCATGTCTCGATCAGTCATTGGGCAGCTAATTATCACCAAGATATGTGGCGAAGGAAGGAGCAAGAAGAAGAAGGAAGAAGGAGGAAGCCACGGAGGAAGGAGAAAGGAGAAGAAGGAGGAAAGAGGAAGGAAAAGAAAAAAAGAAAGAAAAAATTCGATTTTTAAATAATAATAATTAAAAATTCAATTTTTATAAAATTAAAATTAAAATGGTAATTTTTCCTAGAAAATCATATGAGATACCGAACGGTGGAAAATATTTTCCTAGAAAACAATTTTCGAAGATGTGATATTTTTTGTGAAATGAAACGGAGCCTTCATGTACATTCATTTTCTTCTCTCCCTCATTAATACTAATACATACACATGTATGCATATAAACTTGGGGGACATCGATGCTGATTGTGGGCTCCTATAATGCCATTTGATGAGTCTGCCTTGTTCCTCTTATAAAAGAAGATGACATCTAAAGACAAAGGCAGCGAGAAGAGAGAAGTCGTAACAGCCTTCCTGAAGAAAAGGCAGAAGCTCTTAGTAGAGGGAGTTTTTCTTGTTGTAATTAGAGTGATTTAGCCAATTATATTCTTATGAGTAGAATTTGTGTAATTTATCGAGTGAGGTTTCACTAGAAATTGTGAGGGGCTAAATATTATTTGAGTTATTAACTGTGTAATCGGGGGCTATAAAATACTAAGAGAGTGTTTGAGTGTTTTATTGTAATTTCCGTTGTATCGCTTGATTTCAATAGTGGAATTGGCGTTGCTCTCTCCATGAACATAGGTTTTGATATTTGGATTGAACCACATGAATCTTGTGTCCGATTTCCTTTCTTTTCTTTCGACTATTTTATTTGATTTGCTTGATTCATACCCACAACAATTGCTATCAGAGCAAAGGGCTGGATATACAACAATTTCCTCAAGCTACAATGATGCAAGTCAAAGATGAATCACATCCAAGGGAAAAAAGGGGTTTGAAATAGAAACGCAGAGAAAAGAACTATAAACGTATTGACTACTTGAAGTCGCGAGATAATTTAAGAAGTTAATCTAGGGTTTAGCTTAATCATGCATGTACTTACAAGTTGTAGCTGAACCATCTTTCCCCATCCCATGCATGAGATAATTTTAAGAAGATCATCATCCGTCATCCATAAGCTAACTTAAACTAATCATCCCCCGACCAATGTATCGAAATTGGAATGCGGAGAAAAGAATTATAATAGTATTGACCGAGCTGCCCCTGTAACCACCTTTCCCATGCACAAGATAATTTAAGGAGATCGTCAATGATTGATGAGCATCTTTCCCCAAGTATGGATAGTTATATTTGTTACTCCCGTATCCTACCTACTTAATAGAGCCTGTCATGCCATGCGCAGGGACTGCCCTTTCCATTTCCAACAAAGGAATTAGTTCCCAAGCACCTCAAAATACTTTAAATATAAAGTAAAAGAGAGAATTGAGGATTTTTTTTATATATAATTTGATATATTGAAAAGAGTATTGGTTACCGTTTTCATCAGACTAAGGAAAGGCTAATTCGAGTTGTTTGAGTTAAATGCTAGAATGGTTATAGAATTAGATTAAATCACGAATTGAGTGGTAGTTTATTGCACAAAACATGATTACCTTGGGAATTACTAAAATTGTGGAAATAAAGCAAATCATGGAAATATGGAGCTGCCAAAGAGGAGGATCACACAAGAATTCCAATAATTGTTGAATGGAATCCCAGGAGTATAAATAAAAATAAAATAGACAAAAAGGGGACGCCAGAGCTATGACAAAACACTGCCGAATTTTCCTCCGAAACATTTTTCATTGTGAACCAACTTCTTTCAATTTCAATTTTAGTTTTAAAGTTTGCTATTCTTCATGTGCATTGTAAATAATAGTGTACCTTTCATTTCAATGTTTCCATTTAAGCATCAATGTGTATGTAGCTTTGAGGTTATTTCAATTTCAGTGAAGTTTCTTAGTGATTTCTTTTCCTTTGTTTGCACTTTAATTTCAGTGGTCATCACTCTAATTTTCCTTTAATTTCCTTTTATTCCAACACTTTCCTTATGATTTCTATCGATTTATGCAACATTCCTATTGTAAACATTGACAAAAAAAAAACTTTTTAAATAAAACATAAAAATCTAGTTTATAAGTCATCTTAAATGACCATGGATGACAGCGAGAACAAGTCAAGGTCAAACAAGGGAAAATTTCAAGAGAACCCATAGTGAGCTTATTTTCTCAAATAAGAACTCAAAGTGACTGTTGTCTCAAATTAGGATCCAAAGTGACTAAACCAGTTTCAAATAAAGACCTTAAATTGCCGACCAACCAAATGTTCACCGGCCGACGAGTGTGTGGGATTTCCAATGGCCGGAATAAGGGTAATTTTGTCAAAAAAATGATAGAAATTAACAAACCTTAAAAACAAAACCTCCAAATTCTTCACGTTCTCACATTTTCTTCTTATGGTCTTCATCTTCTCCGTTCTTTGTCCTCTCTCGCTTGGAGCACCCAAATTTTCTGTTAATGGAGCACGAATTGAAGCACAACAAAAAACCCCTACTTTCATTTTTTCACATTTTCTTCCTTTTTTTTTTTTTTTGTCTTCATTTCTTTCTAATGAAGAAGACAAATCTCAAGTAAAGCCATCTCTTCGTTATTCAAACACTTATATGTAACACGATAGCCTCGATTCTTCATCATTTTTTCCCAACCGAGAGACGGAGAACATCTCGATGTCGAGCACAATTTGAATTCACTTCCATATATATATATATATATATATATAGAGAGAGAGAGAGAGAGAGAGAGAGAGAGAGAGAGAGAGAGAGAGAGAGAGAGAGACGAGGGGGGTGCTGGCACGTGTGTTTGAAACTTAGGGAGTCAGGAATCTTGCTCCATTAACAAAAAATTTGGGCTCTCTGAGCAAGAGGGGACAATGAACCTAGAAAATGAAGTGCAAATGAAAAAGAACACAAAGAAGAGTTTGGGGGTATTTTTTTTAGAATTTGTTAATTTCTATCAATATTTTTTTGACAAAATTGCCCTTATTCCGACCATCGAAAATGCCACATGCTCGCTAGTCTGAAAATATTTGGTTAGCTAGCGATTTGAGGTCCTTCTTCGAGACTATTTTAGCCACTTGGGGTCCTCATTTGAGACAACGGCCACTTAGGTTCTTATTTGAGAAAATAGGTTTATTTCGGGTTCTTTTTTGAAATTTTCCCGTCAAACAATGCAACGCAAATGATATGCATGACTCAGGAACCTCCCCTGTTCATCCACTTCCAGGGGTCCACCTTCTCCTTCTCGCGTTTTGGGTTCGGCTCTCTCCTCGATCGGTGATGTGCAGTTGTATCGAATTAGACGTGATTCGTACATGTCTATGCGTGAATCAGGAATAAATGTTGAGTCAGTCCTTCATAGCATCGTCATAAACAATCGAGCATTTTGATGGCCATGCAGAAAGGCAGAGGAGGTACACAAATAATGGAGAAAGGGGCCACATATATTTATTAGGTTTTAGAAAAGTTAGAATGGACTGACAAATCTGCTATGTACCAAATGATAAAAATGAACCACAAGTTTCCCAACTAAGTACAAACTTCACATGATGGATAAATAATTGAACTCCAAGAACGATAAATAAAAGTAGCATCTATCGACATTGAGCAAGTATTTTGAGAATCCAATGCATTCACTAAGTTCAATCGGGCTATCATATTTGGTAGAGCAAAATTCACGTGGAACTCATCATTATTTCCCTACCAAAATTCAGTTTGGTATATATATTGCTCTTATGTCTAATAATTTCTCATCAACCCATGCGCCATAGGATGCTAGAAAAAAATGAGCAGGTGCTTAACTTTTAAATATGTAATTTTTTTTTGGGAAAAAAATATTTTTACTAGTGATTACACACTTGTAGACTAAAATGCATAAATTTTTATCTATACAGGATAAACCACATTCAAAACTACATTCATTTGCACCGATATACGAACTAATCGTGTCATAATATTATTAATGTTATTATTTTTTTGGGCTTATGATTTGGTCAACAATTTAGGAAAATTACCAATGTCAACGGGATGATGCTTCTTGTTAAGGATGTTAACTGGCTTTCGCAGCCATCTTAAAGGGGAATGTGACTAGCAAAATGCAACTATGAAGCGCGACTCCTTCGAAGCTTAAGGAGCGAAAATGAAGGCCATGCGGACCCTTGGAGTGCCAAAACTTGACACAAGAGGACATTTAAGTACCAAAAGTTTAGAAATTTAGGAAAATTACCAATGTCAACGGGATGATGCTTCTTGTTAAGGATGTTAATTGGATTTCACAGCCATCTTAAAGGGGAATGTGACTAGCAAAATGCAACTATGAAGCGCGACTCCTTCGAAGCTTAAGGAGCGAAAATGAAGACTGTGCAAACCCTTGGAGTGCCAAAACTTGGTGCGGAAGGACACTTAAATATCAAAAGTTTAGAAATATACTTAAATATCAAAATCAGAGCAAAAATATCAATTAAGTGCCAACAGTAAAAAAAATCCTGCCAAAATGCATATGTGTCATTTTCTGACGATTTTATTTGTTGACGGAGAAATTTTTTTTGAAACAAATATCCACGTGACAATTTAAGAAAAAGAAATTGTCTGCATGGTGAAAAAAAGTCATATAAAAAAATCTCAAAAATCAATTTTATTAAAAAAAAGGAAGGGGGAGGGATTGGGCGACGGTGGCGACAGTGAGGACTGCACAGCCCTCGCTCGATCCCTCCCCCTTCCTCTTTTTTAATTAATTAATTAATTAATTTTATAATAATATATTTTTAAAAAATTAATATTATTTATTTAATATATTTTTAAATGCCATGTCAACACCAAAACAACGCCATTTTGACTGAGTTTTTGCTTACTTAGCTTCCGACGAATCAGGTATGTATAATTAAGCATAATCAAAATAATTATCAAAATAAAAGGAAATATCCTAAATTTCTTTAAGAGATATCTAAATATCCTAATATTGCTATCATCTCTAATATCACTAACAAATGAAACCACGAATAGTGTTAATAATAAGTTAAAAATCATTACTACTAGAAGAGTCTTATTTTATGGGCCCATTAAATGAAGCTAATGCAGGTGCACCAAAAAGCCATATTAAACAAAAGCAAGAACTGAGTGGCCATGGACGAATACCTGAAAGATGGACATACGAGACGAGATATACCATTGTCAGGGATATAACAAGAGCAATAAATACAGCGATGATAACATTTGCCATCCACTCAATAGTATTGCCAGGATTTCTTGCACACAGATACAAGTCAGCCCTCTTCGAAAAGAAAAGAAAAAACACAAGTTAGCTCTCTTACCTATTTACTGAACTCCAAGTAAACTAGTCGAGCAACGCACATTAAACACAAACTATTCCTTCTGCCCCCAATAATTAGAATTAAACTTTAGACAGCATAATTCTATTTCACCGTGGCGACAAAATATCATGATGAGAACAAGCCCGTTATTCAGGAATTTCCATTGTTAGAACTTCCTCAAGGAAAGTACATAGTTTTTAAATTAGTTTATCATTGATTACTTTCTCTATTCTTTTTTTTACCTTGTAAGAATTAGTGTTTGAATTACCGACAAAAATTCCAGTGTCAACAGTTGCTGATAAAAGGACTCATTAAGGTGTTCCCTATTAAGACAAAAAAAAAAAGTGTTCCCTAACTGTGTAGGAATTTATGGAACTTGCAAAATCAAGATGACTAGGTCGATTTCAGGATTGGTACATGGCCAAAGTTATAGGATAAGTTTCAAGTTTCAAGTTTCAAAAGTTCGAAATATGTGAATATAAAGTAGATTCTAGGGTTTGACATCATTTCCACCACGTGCTCACTCCGAATTTCATACCCAAGACTTTTGTGTAGGAGCTGGTATTGCATGGTCTTTGAGCCAAGCTATTTCAAATTTGCAAGGCTACGGAGTTGTGAGCACACCAATCTTTGGGACAGAAACAACTTAATCAGTGTAATAGAAATGGTACATAAAAATAAAATGATAGGACATACTATTATTAGATCTTTACTTTTACTTTCTAATCAATAGACAGTGAGACTTACACATTTCCACAGATATTATAAATCTAATGATTACACGTGAAGCGACGACTCCTGAACTAACACAACTACGAAGATGAATATTAATAGACAAGTTCGGAAGAGACACAAATCTAATTTACATGTTGAACAAGAGCATACTACTTGGCATTAAAATGGTCATAGAATCCGAATTCGAAGCGTGAATCTGGATTCCCAACCCTGTAAATGCATCAACATTATTATTGTACAGCAAGAATTGCTGTTCACGTTCTACGTGATCAATCAGAATTTTGTCAAGAGGAGGAGGATACCTTCTTGATGACATTCCTCTTTAGGCCTGGAATATGGGCATTTGCAAAGTAATCATCCCAACTTATGCTCCTCAAATCCACTGGAAATCTATTACCCTCTTCCGCCGACTTTTGCTCCATCAACATTATTGTATTCGTACCGTCGAACCTGTCCATATAAACAGTTTCTCCATGTTAGTCCTAATCAGTTACCAATACTATATAAAAAAGAGCTAATATCATGAAAAACTTTAAATCGATATAGTTGTAATGAATTTACCCTCAATTTGTGACGTCCTGAAATTCGAGCCCTTTGAAGGAGGAATGAACGTTAATTTCGCCAATGCATTGTTGGTT
Source organism: Corymbia citriodora subsp. variegata (assembly GCA_014858505.1). Lineage (NCBI taxonomy): Eukaryota > Viridiplantae > Streptophyta > Magnoliopsida > Myrtales > Myrtaceae > Corymbia > Corymbia citriodora. Next base: position 41,422 of record MU090135.1, read on the forward strand.
GATCTCACTCGGAATTGATCACTCTTGAGATACTGACCTTGAGGGGAAAGGCTAATGAGGACAGAACTCGTGCGACTAAAGAACTTGACCTAGGAAAACGACTCGACCGTGAGACTTGCGTAAGGACGATCCTGTAGTCATGCATGCCGATTTCAGGGACGACTAGAAGTCGATTCGCGGATAGAAATAATGGGACGACGGGTGATTCCGTCTACTATTATCGAACCCGCGAATGGCCCTATGTCGATCCTTGATAATCGTGCACTTAGAAATAAGAATCGATCCTTCGCAATTTCATGTAGTCAAGGAAGTCCATGTGTCGAGAAGTCTTGAACGTGAATTGGCACGAGTCGGTTACGCGTGATTCCTCGAAGCCGCCTGTCAGTCTGAGTAGTACCAAAATGGCATTCGGGCGAAATTGACAAGGCATGAGAATCTAAGATTGGACTTCGAATTTTCAGGAATGTCCAAAACGGACTTTTGGACGATGCTTCCTCGACAGTCGACAGTGTCGGTTGAGCCGAGTTTTTGAGAAAGGGATTTCGGACCGAGGAAACGAGCCTACGAGGACGTGGGCCGGGCAAAAACAGTTTGGGCCTCACGCCCAAGGTGGGACAACCGCCATGGAAGGCCCAAGGCAAGCAAGTGAGCCCGTTGGGTCAAACCGACCCTTTACCCTTCCTAGCCCATTGTCTAAACTTGAGCCAATTCGAGCCCAATAAATTCCCGAGCCCGTTCCTATTCATTTTCCGGCCTTTTTCCTAGGCCCGTCCTCCATTTTCAGCCCAAGGACAGATTGGGAAATGTGCAAGGTGGAAATGACCAAAATGCCCTTGGATATTTTGAAGGAAAGTCAAAAGGAAGAGAGAGAAGATGAGGTCATTGTTTGGCAAGTGGGGCAAGCCTTGATGGCTTGGATAAGGCTTATCCTTCAGCCTTCACTTCACTCTCTCTCTCCTCTTCATCTTCTCCAAAATCGCAGCCCCTCTCTCCCCTTCTTCCCTTGCCTTCCTGCAGTTTCAGTTTCTGACCTCTCACCGAAATTGGAGTTGTTCGTTGCCTTCCCGGTAGAATCTCGGGGCGTGCCACCCACCGTTACGCTCGGGAGAGAGAATCCGTACGGATGGCGTCGGCCGTTCGTTGATCGGAGCTGCCGTCCGATCCGTACGGCGGCCGGAAGTCGGCTGTTTCCGGACCGCCTACTGTAGCGTCGCCCTCTGCACAGCTCCGCCTTTTCTTCCGTTCCTCTCCATTTCCGGCCAAACCACCACCCATCCCAGCCACAAGTGGTTCCCCCTCAACCTCAGGTGCCGTTGGTCGCTGGCCCGCCGCTCGCCGGAGCTCCGGGCAGCCCGTTCAACTCCAGTCAGCCCCTGTCCTCCTCCTGCAGTGCTGTTTTCTGAAGTTGGGGGTGTGAGCAGAAGCTTTTGCTGTGATTTCCGTCTCGGGACCGCCTTGGAGTGTCGTGGGAGAAGTCCCCGGGTGTCGGGTTCGTCGCCGCCGCCGCGCCGGTGTCGCCGGCCCGCTTAACGGGTGAGTTTAGCTCCTAATCCCTATTTAGTGCCTAAACTTGCTTAGGGTTGGGTTAATTAGTGTTAATGCTGGTTTAGGA
>MU090136.1:0-43000 GCA_014858505.1 Corymbia citriodora subsp. variegata
AACCCCTCCTTGATGCGATCAATCCATGGGCACTTAGGTTGACTAATAGCAACTGCCAATTCCATCTTTTGATTAAGTGCGTCAGCCACGGAGTTAGCCTTCCCCAACTTGTACTCTAGCACATACTGAAGCTTCGCTAGAAAATCCCATCAATGAGCTTGCTTTGGACTTGGCTTCTTTTGGGTCTCGAAATAGCTTGTGGCCACATTGTTCATTCTCACGACGAACCAAGGTTGCAAGAGATAGTGCTTGCATGTACAAATGCAATGCACCATTGCGGTCATTTCTTTCTCTTTTACTATATACCATTGCTCGATGTCATTCAACCTTCAAAGCTCAAATGCCACCAAGTGTACATCCAACATGATATCCCCACTAATAGCACAATCCGATGTGTCAATCTTTACTTTGTAAGGTTTAGCACAAGCAGACAGCAAGAGCACTGGCTCTTCGGTCATCCTCTTGCACACGTCACCGATCAATATTGAGGTAACTAATGAATCACCTACCACCACATTCTCATACATGGAGAGTACCGCAATCCACATGCATGTTATCTTCATCAAAGCAATCTATAGATAACAAAATCGAAGTGCCCTAAGGTTTACTTCACAACAATGCTAGGAAATGATGGGTATGAAACAACCGGCTTGAAGAAGCCAAAAGAAGGCAAAAAGACAAGCAAAATGAGCCGAATGAAGTCAAAGGAAGGATTCGAACAAAGCCAAAACAAAATCATTAATGCTAACTTGAGCTTATTGTGCAGGTGACAAATCGGAGTTGCCAATGGGGCTTTGGGACGCGATGGCAGAGGCTGAGGCAACGACGTGGTCAGGAGCAAAGAAAATGACACTATGCAGTAATGAGAGCAAAGGGGTCGACAAGCTCACTTGACGCAGATCGCGAATCGGAGGCACGAAGAGTAGGATTGAATATGGTCCGGATGGACGATTTCCACCCTAGAATCGAAAATTGCCTATAAAGACCAATTTCAAAAAAAATTGGAGCCAAAAATTGCTTGTTGATTCCATGGATCCACCTAGGGACTGGTCCACCAAGTGGGTCTATGAAACCGGTCCCACCAAGTTTTACTCACTAAGTGCAACGCTTTCCAACAAGTCAAGGTAAATCGAAAAACAAATAAAACTTCCCTATTTTTAGTTGCAGGATTAGTAAAAAGATTAGGTTCATATCGAAAGTTGAGAGTCAAGGCCGTGAATTGATGAGCGTTGAGCTTGAGAGTCGATATCGTGAGTGATAGATAGAGAGAAATGACTTAAGCAAGATGAGAGTGAAATAAGATGAGCGCTCAATCAATGGGTGTTGAGCTTCAAATTAGGAATTTTAGATATTTCATTTTTCTTAAATTTTTTTGTGCATAAATTTTTCTTAAAAATTAAATAAGTATATATTACTAGTTTAATCCAAGTGGGTGGTTCCACATCTACAATCGAGAATCGAATTGGTCCCCTTGAAAACCTTTGGTTTTGGTTCAATTTTGGGTAGTTTGGACGGTTCTCGATTCCTTTGCACACTACTAACAAAGAAGTCATGAAGAGAGAGAGGAGAGAGAGAGGTTTGCTTTGCGAAAAAGGGAAAACCCTAGCCTTGAGCTGGTCAGATTGAAGCTGCCGATAGGGCTGCGGGAGGCAACGACATGGTCAGGATCAGAGGCACAAAGCGGTCGTGAAGAGGGACGGAGAGATAGAGCATAACGGCGGAGGGAGGGAGAGAGCAGAGTGATCACGAAGAGGGACGGTGTGAGAGAGAGCAAAGCGGGGTAGATTTTCTCAACAAACGGAGAGAGCTAATAGAGAAGAAACGGAGAGAGATGGGAGGGAGGAGTTTCAAGAAATTCGACAAGTGGGTCCGTCCTACTATGTGGAGCACAACGAGTGGATTGTCTTATTGATGGCGTGCAAACAGAGTCTCATTCAATGCAATATTTGTCCCCCTCCCACCGTGTCGAGAAAATATCAACCACCCACCACTCTATTTATTGGTTGACATGTGTCCATAGCGAGGCCCATTTTTGACCTTCACGCTCTCAACCTCCTATCACTTTGTTTTCTCCGTTAACTCTCTCTCCACCTTCCCTCTATTGTAGACTGTCTCTCTCTCTTCACTGGTAAATTAGAGAGGGGGAGGGCTTGGCTCAGTAGTAAGCAATCTGGAAAAGCTTTACTAATAAAGAGGAAGTGATGGTGGCTGGAAACGAAGAAGAAAATGCAGGTGTGATAGAAGTCGAAAAACTAGAGGAAGAGGGAGAGGGTGATACTCGGCCCTCATCAAAATTGTGGAAAGCTTACGTTGGGTGATGGAGAGAGAGAGGGAGAGCATGAGCTTCGGTCACAACAAAAGAGAGAAGAGAGAGAGAGGGACTGCAGTGAAGGAGAAGGTGGAGAGGGGAGTAATAGTGAGGAGAGAAAGAGAGTCAACAGAGAAGAGAAAGTGATAGAGGGAAGAGACTAGACTTGTTAAATGAGCAAGTCAAATTGGATTTAGGTCAAATTATAAAATATTTGGTCAAAATTGACCTATTAATTCGTTTATAATATATTTATTTATAATACAAATTTTTTTAACACATATCCAATTCGACTCATATTACTAAAACACTTTAATATTTAACACAATTTATGAAAAATTGTCTTTTTATTTTTTTCAAAAAAATTATATTGCTAAAATACTTCCATACAATACAAATCCAATACAATTTTTTAAAATTTTTACAAAATTTTTAGTTTTTTATATATTTTCTTTTTCTTTTCTTTTTCCTACAAAGTTCGGCAAGGGTCATCAACTGAGCCTCATCAACCACTAGCGACGGTCAGCCATCGTACTTCACAGGAAAAAAATAAAAGAAAAAAAAAGGAAAAATAAAATAAAATAAAAAATTTTAAAAAATCGAAAATTTTAAAATAAAAATTTTAAAAATTGCTCAAGATAATGATATCTCATTAATATTAATTGATAACTCAACCAATGATCTTTATAAGCTTCAAACCCATATATAACCTACTTATAATTAAGTTTCTAATTCAAACCCATTAACCATTCACTTGTTAAAATTTAACTAATTCATTTATCACCTGTCTTATTAAATTTGGATTCAAAATGGGTTCTTTGAGTGAAGTCCAAAGATAAGCTCCCCTGACAAAACCTACGAATGAATCTGACACCAGGTCCTCTTCCTATGACAGATAATCAACTGACGCCACGAATTTCTCATACATAAATATATTACATATGTGCTGAAAATACATATAGATGCCGCTGGAGATCTAAATCCTATAGTGACCAAGGAATCAAATGCACATATCAACCCCTTTTCTTGTACGGGCCAAAATTAAATTCTTATTAGTTCAAGAATCATTGAATCGATATTAGATATCTTACAGGATTGGTGAGGATCGATAGGCTCGAGCGATTCACTAGTAGTATCAGCCTCATTCGTTTTCTAATTTTCTTCCTTTCTTTCTATCCTTTTTTAGCTTTGAATTGACATGGTGTCCAGTCGCACCTACGCCCGCTCGGCACATGGGACAAACAAAGAGAGCATGAAGACGAACTCACACAACTCATGGCTTTTGAGGTTTATCTCGTGTTTGAGGTTGTAGCACCTCCACCACAAGACCCTTCCTACCCCTGCAAGTCCAAGCAGCACGTGCGAAATAACGAGGAAAATTATTTTAAAAAATATAAATATGTTATTATTCAGCTTAACAAGTATAACCACACTCCACTCATTTCCTCTCGTAAAAATTTATTTTTTTGTTAGACCTACCGTTTAGGTGGCACCAACGATATCCAGCTAAGGTAAGGGACTTCATGTCACGGCTGCTCCATTCCGCGTTGCTGTATCATGAACTGAACTTCGTTGCCTTGCTGCGCACGAAGCGAAAGCTAAAGTGCTCTAAATCCTTGCCTCTAGGATTCAAGGATAGATTCTAGTGGTGGAAGGGCTCTCATATAAAGAAGGACTTATTCTCTTAAGGCCGCCGATAACCATGAACTAAGACAATAAAGGGTTTCGCTATCTATTAATAGCTTGAATCAAGCCATTATTGTCAACGAAGATAGATCATATCCCCTGAATAGTCGATCACCTCTTGAGAAAAAAAAGGCCCTAGGGTCCCGACCCACAAATGAATAGGAAGCGGGGCAAGGGTCTTTCATGAAAGGGGAGAAAAGAGGGGTGGGCTGATAGGGACTTCATTCAATTCAGCTAGAAAGATGGCACTTACTAAACACTAACCCAACTACTTTTACTTCTACTCTAACTTTCACTCTTAGACTTTTATCTTATCTCTTTATATGTGTGAATATATACATCTTTAGATTTAATCTAGCTATTGGAATGGATTATCTAATTCAAGGACTAAAATTAAATGGGCGATAAAAGTTGAGGGACCGCATTAGATATATTAAAAGTTCAAGAATTACATTGCATTGCATGTAAACATAAATTTAATGATCATTTATGTCATTTCATCTTTATAAATACCTTGGCACAAATCATAACAAGCTCATCGACAAACATGGAAGAAGTTCACTGCAGCTCTGACGTCCGCCCCAGCTCCAACGTCCACCTCCTCCTCCTCGTCGCCTCCCTGGCCTTCACATTCTTCGTTTTCCCGTCCTTCCTCAACCTCCCCTCTCAGATCTTCCCGCCCCACGCTGTCAAGAAGAGCTGGGACTTTCTCGCCCGTGTTCTTGTCCTCTTTGCCGTCACCTGCGGATTCCTGAGCAGATCCAATCACGTCGGTGAGGGCGGGTCATCGGGTTTGTGCCCGGATTTGAGGGCGCAGGATGAAGGACGGTGGAGACTCTATGACCATACCCATCTGGACGCTGGTCGGGGTTTTGGGTTGCAACCGGTTCATTCCTGGAGAATATGGAAGGGAGACTGCGATGAAGAAGAGATGAAGTTCCAGAGCGACCATGTAGCTGTTGATGATAGTTGCGATCGTAATGCTGTAGTCAAGGAAACGGAAGATCTAGTCACCCGTCCGCCGACTGCTCTGCCAGGGGCGCCGGCAGCTCCAAGAGAACGAAAGGCGAAGAAGACATGTTAGACTATTGCGCACAAGCCTAGGGACGATCTCGACAATCTGCCAGCAGCACGGCAGGTGCCTCAGCAGCTGCCGCCGCTGCTGCACACCCCCCCCCCCCCATTGGAGGAGGACAGAGGGAAGGAGAGAGGTGGGCCAGCGACTGAGGAATCCTCGAGCTCGCCAAAGATGAAGAAGAAGAATCAGAGAAAAGAGAGCATCAACCAGCCACTGCCGTCCTCTTTCCACCAGCCGCCCCCATCGCAGCCACCAGTGCCCTGCACTCTACTCACATCCAAGAAGGGCAAGACGATGGCAGATCTCTATGCTCCGCCATCAGCAGCCCCACACAAGAAGAAATCTCCTACTCCGCTGATAATGACACCAAACTACGAGTCTTCAGACGACAGCCTCAACAGCGGCGGCTTGTTGCCATTGCTCCTGCTGCCTCCACCGTGGCCAACTCTCCAGGTGCCACCATGGACGTTGGCCATGCGCGGCCACCATGCATGGATCAAGAGCAAGGACGCCTGGCGCCATAAATCACCGGATGCTGAAGATTATGAGCACAGCGTCTGAGAGACGACTGAGAGCGCTTCATACTCATCATCATCAGAAGTGACGTCGCCGGCGTTCCATCCTAGCCCAGACGTGAACAAGAGGGCTGGCAAGTCCATCGCGGCGGTCAAAGCCGGGTGGAACCAGGAGAAGACGAACTCCAGGAAGCAGAGGAGGTCCAATTTGGGCCCGAAGTAATGGGGTGAGAAACCAGGAGGACGACAACAGACGTTAATGGTGCTATTTCCCTCTTCATGAGAATTTAACCTCATTTTCATTTGCGAAACGTGCTCGCCTTCCTGTATAGAACTAGTAGAGGAAGGAACACGGTCATGGATTTGGCACGTCGAAGAGCAATAACAAGAGCATAATTCGAAGTAACACAAATTCTACAGATTGTCCGGAAACGAGCTTGCGATGTGTGTTGTGCACTCGCGGTCAACTTTTGTTTGCATGGACTGGGGAAAGCGATTTCAGGTGATGTGATGGTTCTTACTACACGATCGCCACTTCCCACTCGATGATGAACGGTGACAGTTCCATGGCTGAACACGCGACGCCATAGATGCGGTTCTCTGTTTTCACCCAGAAGCCAAAAAAAAGCTAAAAGAAGTTCCGGGTGGGTGTGATCTCACGTACAGAAAAGCTTAGGGATTGATTTGATGTTTGACAGAGAAGAAGGTTGATGACCGACCGAGGCTTCTGTGCTGTTTTGGATTTTTGTTGTCAGCCGGCAAATTCTGAATATCCTCTCTCTGGTTTCTGTCTTTTTGTCTGAATGGACCCAGAATTTTCACTTGGTGGTTGACCTTGTTGACCACCTCATCCAGATTGAATCGGGAAGCAGACCGACCGGTCTGGACTTGGGTGGTTCTTCAAAAATTTTGGAAGCAAAAATAATCGGTTCAATTTCTGATTTCTCGTGCGTTACCAGACCGACGGAATGAATCAATAGAAACCCAACCTAGAGACAATCTTATAATACGTTTTGAGCCAGTAAAGGAAATCGAAGCCAAGATTATTTATAGGGAAGTCTGAAAGTGGGCCCTGGAGTTGGATTTGGAAAGTTATACTAAGATACATGGTTAAAACGTTTGTTTGTTTGGAATAGTAATAAAACATGTAAATAGTGTGTCGACTAAATAAAATAAAAATTTAATTTCCTATTCCATGCTAAGTCGGCCACCATAGGTCCTATTTCTTGGGTATATATTTCCTATGTCACCCTCCATGTGTGAGGCGACTTCATCGTCTCCTTCCAATATATTTCGATGAAAATCTATTGGTGTTTGATACTCAATTAAATCTCATACATAAAATTTTGAATTTTCTTGTGAGATTAAAAAATCATTTTATGAGAAATTATGAAGTTAAATAATAAGCAAGAAATTGCCGCTTAATTACCATGGCAGATTCGAAACAGAGTCTGCAATTAGCAAAGCTTTGCACGTCTTGAGACAAGCTCGGCAGTAGAGACTAGTTTGGAAAAAAGCTTGCGAAGCAGAAGCGGACACTAACTGGTGGGACCCATCCTGAATCTGACCTATCACGACCGTCTCTCCTTTTCATTGGTCAATGGTTCAATAATTTAATTTGGAAAGGACTAGGAAGAAAGACGGCTGACACGCATCCTTCCATCTTAATCTTCGCGAAATCCCAGGAAACAGCCAATGATATCCTTAGCCATACATACATACATACATAAATAAAGCCAAAATATATCTAACACACTCATAGACATCGCTTCTATTATTAATATTACATGACTTCTTCTTTTATTAATAAATAAGTGTTAAATTTGGTTCTTTGCTGTTATCCAATAATGGGAGATGATGAAAGTCTACCAGGAGAAAAAGAAATAAGCTACAATTTTGCATACTTTCACCGAATACCCGGCATCATGCTTTAGCAATTCACGTTGCATAAAAATGATTATTGCACCAAACCAAATAAACACCTTCAGTAGATAAAGACATTAAGACCCTGAACACTTTACCCGATGAGGGATATCTGTCTCATAAGAGAGTGTGAAATTATCTCCATGAAAAGTGATATTATTATTCTTGCAATGACTTTGAAAAAATTGACAGGGGGCCATGAGCAAATGAACTCCTCCATAGTACCCTTCACTTAGCAGCCGATTCACCTGCTAGCATCCATTTCAAATCAATCATCTCGTATAGCAAGAACATATAATTAACTCGTTGAAATTTTCAAAATGCAGTTGCAAGGACTGGATACATAATATTGCTCCCACATTAATCATCAACTTGTCATAGCACAATGTCTAACCGCATTTCCAAAACTCAAGCACAAGAAAGAGAATTGAGATGAACATAGATCACGACAAAGTAAAATGCAGCTTGATCTATGATGCGATCATAGTAAAAAAGGAATCCACACAACTCCTTAGCGTCAATAGATGCCATCTCAAAAGAATCAAAAACCAAAACCCAGATCATACACATCAGACAAACCTTACCAGATGATCTAAAGAATTAAAGTGGATGAGATTGTGGATGAAGTGAGGCGTGATGACGAGCTTGTCGAAGGGACATAATAGGACAATGGCCCAAAAGTTGCCTAGGCTAAGAGAGATGGTGCAGTTATAGTAGACGTCGCTAGGATTCCCAAGAGAAAGGGAGCCGCACTTCTTTGGAGGAGGGAGAGGGAGTGAAATTTGAAATGAGTAAGAGAGGAAGGGGAGGGGGAGGGGGGAGGTCGCAGCAGACGTCTTTAATGAAAAGAGAAAGTTGGACCCATGGACGTGGACTGGGCCGGCCCAATGATGACGTGGTGGCGCCGGCCTACACAATATTTTCTCATCTCGTAATCGGCCGATGTTGTAGAGTCAACTTCGATCTCAATGTCTGTCACGACTCATGAGGAACACGCTCATCTTCAAAGATTTTGTTGCTGATTAAGTAAACATAGCGGCTAAGGTTTTGACTTCAACTTCCTAACTTGTTCTTCAAGATTTTCCAATCTCAATTCTTTGACTTCTCTTCTTCGATTTCGGGCAGCAGCTGGAGAAGTCTGGCCAGTTCATGAAAATGGATCACAATATCCAACAATAACACATCAATCCTAAACTTGATTTTCTAAGAGATATGTCTAGACCTAGACTTGTTGCTTGAAATATATTGGCTACGACATTAGAAATATACTGAGGTGGTAGACCCTAACGCCGGGCTCATTGGAGCCACCGCAGAGGCGAGAGGAATGGTCTAGCCGGAGGGAATGCAGGGGACGAGAGGATCTTGCTGGGATTGTCACGAAGGACATGGACGGTGGCGTTGAGCTTCTCCCTCGCTCGCTTCCTTCTTGGGGTTGGTGGTTGAAGATTCGGTGTGTGCACGCGGTCGAGGAGTGAAACTGAGGTTGAGGAGAGATGGGTTTTTCTAGTGAGAACGGATAAACTTTTATGGTCAGACAAAAGAGAATTTTTCGAGTCACGAGTGACTTGTGAACGGATATAACACTGCATATATATGTTAAGTAACTACGTAGCATGTATGTGAGATCAAATTAAGTGAATGAACAAGCTAATGAGATTTGGAAAAGAAAAATTTCATAAGATTGACATGATTCATTGAATTACGATCAAGCCACGCACGAAACACCTGGCTTCTGTGTGACCACTACAAGGTGGCTGCTTGAGGACACGGCAAGGCGATCACAGTTTTCTAAATAGAGAATAGACCCTGTGCTTGTCATGGAACATTGACCTATTTATATAACTTTTAGTTTTTACTTGTTGCATAATTTAAATCTTAAAAACTCACATACGTTTGATTTTTTTTTTCTTCCAAATTCGAAACCGCTAAAACTTTCATAACAGTCAATTGGTAACACATAGATGCTCTAATGAGTTTATTCATAATTTTCTGAAATTTAAATAATATTTCAAAATATTGGGGCAAAAGTATGGTGTTCCAAATCTCTCCACTTGTCGAGGTAAAAAGGATCAGCCCATTTTTCTGAGAGGATGTACTCCACTTCGCATTAGGATTTCTAAATGGGTTACAATTGCTGGTATAATGTGGCGGAATTCTCCCTTTTCTCACGGACTGAACTGAATGTGGCGCATTGGGTCCAGCACGGCCCACAATAACGATGGCACAGCCTGTTGTATCAGCTATTTTAAAAGAGATAGTTACATAAATTGGCCTAAATTATAGTAAAATGTTCAATTTGGTCCCTAAACTTTACATTAATGTGCAACATAGTCCATAAACTTTTAATCTATTTATAGTCCCTAAACTTGGTAAACGTTCAATCTAATTTCTAAACTATATGAAAATATCTAATTATATCGTTCAGCTGATTCAACTTCATGGAATAATTCACGAAATAAATTGATCATAATCAAAGACTGCATGCTACATTAGGTTAAAGTTCAAATACCACATTGAACAAATTAAAAATTTAGAAATTGCATTGTACATTTGACTATAATTCAAGAACCATTGGTGCCATTTTCCCGTTCTAGAACTTACAATGTGCAATAGATTTTCAAAAATGGGGAATATAGAGAAAATGTGTGCAAAAATGGGCCAATTCCCACATCCGACACAAAGAAAGAATATGTAATGCAAATTGTTAAGGAACCAACTTCTTAACACTTCACTCGTTATACATTGCAGCGAGTCTAGCTACGAAACTTTTAGCTGGCAGAAGAGCAGTTGAAGGAGAACTTAAGGATCGATACTCCTGCTGTTACAGATCAGCAGCATTTTGTGAATAATAATTTTGCAGCAACACCTAATGAAATAATTTGACATCCGTAGTTGAAAGAAATTGCACACACCAAAGTGAGATATAAGAGCATGGAATGTCTTCCTGGGGAAAAAATCTCCACGAAAACGAGGCCTCTCATGCGACGTTCAATTTAGGAAATGTCCATTGCAGTTGCTGCCAGTGGTCCATCTCCCCCTGTAAAACCCTTTCCTGTGAAGTTTTCCCTTCCAGTTTCTACGAAGGTAATGAACCTGTCGCAACAAATTCTGCCCTGTTCTCATGTTCTAATGTCACTATGAGCTAAAACACTGTTGAAAACCGGATTCAAAAGCCTTATTAATTACTAAAGCCTCATTAATTACTAAAGCTGCACTAAACTTTTGCGCTTAGTGTGACTCTGCGAAAACACAGAGAGTTAGGCACTATATCCAGCAGTTGATTGTATCTACAGTGGATTTCCCCAAGTGTTACAGTGAGAGCTTAAGCATTACATGGGGTGACAAGGAAAGATTATACCAGGAATACATGTTATGAAGCAAATGTGTCAATCACCGATAACAAAAAAGCCAACATCTCTCGAGGCGTAAGCAGAGCATCATCTGTTGCCTACGATTGTAAAACCCAAGCAAAAGGTATTTGAAACAAAATGCCCTACTTGAATAGGAGGGATGCCAGGCTAGACCGCCATCCAAACAGCATAGAGGGCTCAGGCTTCTTGGGCATATAAGCCATAATGCTGGTCTGTGCATTGGAGGTAGGCGAAATTAACTGCTTCAAGCCTGTCTCTGATGCCCTGTGTTTATAAAAAATAAACGCTTTTACAAATAAGTAGGAAAAATGCAAATGAAATATAGTCAAAACACGCATATGTATGTTCAATGAAATTTCATTTGAGTGTCCAATATAACTTACTCATGTAAGCTCCAAAAAAAGGATAAAGGAAAACTTGAGGCACTTAAGATCAACAGAAACAGTCGCTCCCGAGTCTAGTGAGCATAAATAAAGAGGCATGGTTTGCCTAAAACAGGTGCTTTCCTTGTTGTACATTCCAATCAGAATCAAGTAGCAGGCAGAAGGTTCTGAGCCACTCGCTTAATATTTACATACTCCACCCAATAGCAACTTTGAGGCATACACCAAGACACAGGGTGACTAATGTGATTGGTCTCCTCAGAATGGAGAGGCTAGTTAAGGACCCTATTGCAATTTTACCAATCGCCGTCAAATTGATTGTAATCATCAACGTTTGGGACTACTTTGCCTGACAGAATCACACATTCTTCAGAAAATATGAGAAAACTATACTAAAATCTCAAACGTAACTTTGCATGGCAAGTGCAGATTGAACATTATTCTGCCAAGCAACCCTGGTGCAGATTTAAGAGGAAGTACCCATGCTATGCACAATAATAGTGGAGCAACAGATGGAAACCTCATTGGAAGTTCTGTTGAAAATTGTAAAGGTGCAGTGGATTCCCAAGATAAGGAAGCTGGGATTGGGTGATTGAGAGATGGCAAAGCCGATCCCAGTTGATGGAGAAAGCAAGGCAACGGAATGTAACGCAGTACAAGCCATTGAGGATCAGCCACAAGAAGAACCAGTAGAGGGGAGTGGTTGAAGTAGCTAATTCGAATTTCGGCAGCTGTGTACAGGGGATATCAAAATCACCCTGGTAGGGACATCTAGAATGCAAGAAGGCTATTTCCAATTTTTAAGTAATCGAGTTAAGGTTAACTAGAAGAGCAGCCCATGAGAACGAATTAGCTAAACACAACAACTAATCGACAAGAAGAGAATCCCATGAACGTGCACACTGCGAGGAAGATACCCAACAAGACACAATCCTCTTCCGAGGCCTAAACACAGCGACGACAAATCCTCTCTCTTTCCCCTATGTTCCATCACATGTAGTCATGCAGTTCCCGAAACATTTGCAGACCGAATTCAAAGCACGAATCACATCAAAATCGAAAATTTTCAATAGGGTTCGAAGGAAAGCCGTACGCGGAAGGGAGTTGGCCTTCGCCGGCGAACGTCATCATCCCCTGCCGCTGCTTGTGCTTGGGATTGGCCGAGCAGATCACGTACACGCGTCCCCGGCGCTTCACCGTCTTGCAGAACTCGCACATCTTCTTCACCGAGGAACGGATCTTCATGGTCTCTGCTGCCGGACGGAGAGCAATAGACGGTAATGGAGGAAGTCCAAACCCTAGCCGAAGGAAGACGAAGACTCCTCACGTGTTTTTGGGCCTCCTTTGGGCTCTTGTTCGTTTTTAAGGTTGTAAAACTATTTGCAAGCTTGAAGCCTGGGCTGGGCCTCTTAGTATTCAAAAACTTAGGAGATAAATGCAACGGGAGTTTTAACACTTGGCGTAAAAATGTAATTGGGATTTAAAATTTTTAAAAAATGAAATTTAGTCTTTCAATCTGTCATAAAATTTTAATTGAATCATAAAACTTTGAAAAAGTTCAATCAAGTCTTAAAACTTGTCAAATTGGTTCAATCAAGTCCTAAAACTTGTAAATTTGGTGCAATCAAGTTTAAAGCTTATTGTCCAACTAGTAGAAGCAAGTTGGGAACTAGAGTGAAAGAAGAATAAGCTCATAGACGAGATGGTGAAAAGAGATGAGATAATTAAGTTTGCTTCACAATTAGCTACCTACATCAAGAACACAGTGGAACGGAAGAAATAACAAGAGCTCTTCATGAGGATTGTTTAAAACAAGGCCAGACAGAGTTAAAGGGCTTGATCGTAGAAATTTGATAATTTTTAAGATTTAATTGCACTTTTTCAAAATTTCAGTAATTAATTGTTCTTTTATAATAAATTTTACAACATTTTATACACTTATCCGAAAAATTATCAGTACTGTTGATGGTTAATTTGTTATTTAGCCCTTAATTATATCTAATTTGTTGGAAAATTCCTGTTATTTAGATATTTATGGTATGAATGACTAAAATTATTGAAGTTCACTTTCAATTAAATAATGAGATGCTAATATTCTTAAGGGATCCCTTCTCTTCCTTTTCCCTTAAATGCTATCAACATCTTATTTTCGAATGCATTGATATGAGAAAAAATGTACAGATGAATTGTTAGATTGTACTTCACCTATCTACTTAACTCACGAGTCTCATATCTTCCACTTTCTTTGAATTTTCTGACTCTTGATTTTTCTTTTTCTTCTTTTTTTAATTTTTTTTTTTACAATATATGATAATTTTAGTCTTTATTAATCAAACACATTATTATATAAGTAATGTAAAAATGCTAATACATGCGACTTTTGAGCTTGCAAGATCTACTTTATGGAAAAATATAGTTTTTTTATTTCAAACATTTGCACCTAACTGTTGGACATTAACTTGAGATCTTTATATGGTGAGTTTACATTAATAAGTAGGAGTAATCCATTAATAAAGTCAAAGCCCAGAATCAACCCTATATTTTCTCAAAATTGCAATTGAAAATCGGACCAGTTATATTTGGAACCAGCCTATATCAACATACATTCTGCGTAAAAAAAGAATTAATGTGCCCAGTCCTATATAGTTAGGTTAATTGTTGTTGTTGCTGCTACTATTTTTTCTGGGATCCGTCTTTTTGGACTCGGATTTGGCAAAGATTATAATCGAAGTTGTCTTCTGGACTCTGGACATTATGTTTGCGAAAACTCCGAACAGGAAGAGGGTCGAGTAGCTTGGTTAAGGGCCTGACCGGCGGGTGAGTAGATGCTCATTCCGACAGCGCTGCAAGGGGAATTTTTTCTCCATCTTTCCTTTCCTTTTTCCTTTCTCTATTCATCTCCTTATTCGTCCAAGCCATAAGTGAATCTCCTTCAATCTCTAACATTCAAGCTCTAATGGCAACAAGCTTGAATGACAAAATTTGCAGAGGAATCGCGATTTTACATGACAATCCTTAACTGTGACAACACCACACATCTTCTTCGACGACCGCATTGCATCCTCTTTCCTACTACCATTCCCTTGACATTTTTATTCTCCGCTCGTTTCTCGCCATCTCCTTTTTCTTCTCTTTCATTTATTTTGGTTTACAAATCACTCCCCTTTTGAATTTAATTTCTATTTCTTCAAAGTCTTCCAAGTTGTGTTTTCTTGTTCTATTTTGTTAATGTTTTTTATTTTTGGTCGAACTATTTTGTTAATGTCGTGGGACGTTTTTTTAATGTATTTTGATGTACTCGTGATTGTTGGAATCGTGCTGTTATAATGAGGTTTTATTTTTTGTTCTATTAATTTTTTTAATGGGTCTTCAATTCGGTAGGTTGGATTGTGGCTGTTGTGCGGAAGAACACCCTAACTAGATGAGAAAAGAGACAAGAATAATCAACAACGCGGAGATTTACGTGGTTCGGCGAAAATCCGCCTATGTCCACGGGAGAGAGACAATTTCTTATTGAGAGTTGTGCACTCCAAGTACAAGGTACAATGCAGATCTTCAGATCCCCACCTTCCTAATCCAAATAGGAAAGAATTTCTCAACTTTCCTAATCCAAATAGGAAATGAATTCCACCCTAAAGATATTACCTAATTTGAAACTTACTAATAACATCTTTAGTGATTATTCCTTATATATTAGAGATATCATTATATATCCCAATTACATTGAATCAGGACTATTTCCCATGAATACCTCTTATACATAGGTCCAAATCTAGGAAATATATTAGGAAACAAATAGTCTGCAATCTTCAAGCCTTCATAGATTTCCCGATCGACTTTTTAATTCGAATTTGTGGAATTCAAGACAATATCAGCAATGGCAATGGAAGAAAGTTTTGATTAAGGAGATCTTCGGCCTCCGCCGCACTACCCATAGATTCTTACAACGTTAACTATGTCACCAACCACTGCTCCCCTTTACAAAATATGGCGTGAAGCTCGTCAATTTTGTGCGACGGGGCGAGGCTTAATCGAAAGGGAGTAAAAGGACCTACCGGTTGTCTCGCCTGCTTGTTTGCCACTCGGTCGCTGGTGCAATGGTGAAGCGGCAATGGAGGCAGGGAGACGAATGAGATTTGCCTTAGTTAACGGCTGTGAAGAAAGCTTTAGAAGATGGAATGGAATTTGAATCGCTTTGAATCAAGAGAGATCTTCTCTAAGCAATGTTCAGATGGCTTGGATGATGAAGATGAACAGTGGAGAGAAGAAAGATAAAGAAAAAAAATTGGGGGAAAAGACCCCCTAGTCTTGCCTTCGTAATGAACATGTGCTTGCTGCCCAGTGAACTCAGATCTTTATTTGAAACTAAATGGCTATTTTAGGCCCTTATTTGAAATAAATACCACTTCAAACCCTTTTTTGAGAATATGATTTCAGTTTAGGCTTTTATTTAAAAAATTTCTGAAAATTATTTAAATTTTTACTCAAAAAGAAAATTATTCATACTCATTTACAGATCATGTGGCTCATGTAGCACGTATTGGTTTCAGTTTTACGGAGTTGAAACGGCCAGCAATTAAACCATACGAGGTGAGTGACTCCAAAGCCTATGTAGGCGGAATTTGCTTGAAAATTGAGGCTTTCAGTGTTATTTTATTGGTAAATTACGTGAGTCCTAACTCCAATGGAAGCTCCACTTGTCAATCAACTTGCAGGCCACAAAGAGTTTCATTAGTATACAGATGTTTGGACTTAAGCATACCCTTAAAAGGCTCAAAGAAGAAACAGAGGAAAAAAACCTCCAAAGGGTGGGATTCCCCATTGTCTTTTGTATTCCCTAGTTGGCTAGGAAGAAAAATGTTGACTAGCCAACCAAGGGAGTGAGGAGTTTGGGCCTGGGACATTAAAATAAGATGTACAATCTGGCAAGGCACGCCACTGGGGGACTACTGTAGGCAGCCCTTGTGGATAGCTTGCCACCTTAGAAGGGAGATACGCCAGCAAGTTCCACATGAACTTTGGCTCATTGTGAGCCCATGACCTCCTAACCAGCCTTGAGTTCATGTCTTTCGAGTTGTTTTCTTTTGTGTGATGGTTTATGGGGATTTTTGTTGGATGCGCTAGTAATGTTTCTCGTTTGGCATGTGATGGGATTTGTCCCTGCAAAATTATAAGAGTTCTAAAATGAAAGCTTGCTAATCGCCCACCGATGATGACTTTAATTGTGAGCCATGCTTCTTGTTAAGAAACAACTTCTTATTTGATACGTGGGACATGAGGCATGTGAACTTGGAATGAACTCACGCGATGTATTTTCCGTTTTGGTCCATCCCATTCTAAGCATCAATATTTTGTCCTTTGGCATACAATCAGGCACTTGTCGATCATCCATCTTGGTAGTGCTTTAGTTTGAGAATGCTTTACTTTGGCATTCCATAGTAAAGCTTGCTGTTACATCAAAAGGCTTATTCATGAGTTAATTCCAATTTTCACACACAAGTGTGCACACATACGCATCTTATAATCACTCTTCGCTTATTTTGTGCATAGTTCGATTCATTCCTACCTCTTTTATCATACTAAAAGCCTACTAGAAGCTGCTCCCTATCAAGGACTTCATGCCTCAACAATCACTCCCTGTCCTCATTGGACCGAGTCATTACAAGCCCATCAAGTTCTATATGGTTCGTCCCCCAACCATAAGCCTACTAAATGGGGTCTCGCTTGAATACCATATTATGACACCATGGATTTAATTCACTTTGGTTTGTCACATACTAAATCTCACGGTTTTGTCTTTTAGTATATAGGTAGACACTTTCCAATGAGGTCAACCAATTTGGTAGTACTCTATCTTGAACACACTTAATTTTGGAACTATAAAGCCAAGCTTGCTGTTATGTTCAAAGGCACCTTTATGAATTAATTCCAATTTTCACATATATTCTAGAATTATTCTCTCCCTATTCGGTGCAAAATTCGGTCAATTATTGCTCTCTTTGCCTTTCTAGAAGCCTACTAGGAGCCATTTCTTGTTCTAGGCTCTCATGCCTTGATGATCACTCCCCGCCTTTGTCGGAATAGGTTGTTATTGAGAAAGTAACGTGCATCATGGGAAGTAATTGAAATAATAGTTCAAACACTTAATGCAAAAATAAAAAATGTCTTGCGATGAGTGTATCTTGTGCGAAACCATGGAATAGAAATTGCAAGTAGTCAAAAAGTTTATGGTTTTAGAAATAAAAGCAACTACCAAATGAGCAGTGACAAAAGTGACTTATGTAGTCAAAAAGTTATATAGCTAACTACGGGGTATGTGAATTATTCATTACGCAAGTCATCACTATTGCCATTTAAATAGATATAGTTACATGTTAAAAAATTAATTGCGAAATACATCATCCGTATAAGATGATTCAAACGTCTCCAACAAGTATTGTTCTAGGCTCTCATGCCTTGATGATCACTCCCCGCCTTTGTCGGAATAGGTTGTTATTGGGAAAGTAACGTGCATCATGGGAAGTAATTGAAATCATAGTTCAAACACTTAATGCAGAAATAAAAAAATGTCTTGCGATGAGTGTATCTTGTGTGAAGCCATGGAATAGAAATTACAAGTAGTCAAAAAGTTTATGGTTTTAGAAATAAAGCAACTACCAAATGAGCAATGACAAAAGTGACTTCTGTAGTCAAAAAGTTATATAGCTAGCCACGGGGTATGTGAATTATTCATTACGCAAATCATCTTTATTGCCATTTAAATAGATATAGTTACATGTTAAAAAATTAATTGCGAAATACATCATCCGTATAAGATGATTCAAACGTCTCCAACAAGTATTGTTCTAGGCTCTCATGCCTTGATGATCACTTCCCGCCTTTGTCGGAATAGGTTGTTATTGGGAAAGTAACGTGCATCATGGGAAGTAATTGAAATCATAGTTCAAACACTTAATGCAGAAAAAAAAAAATGTCTTGCGATGAGTGTATCTTGTGTGAAGCCATGGAATAGAAATTACAAGTAGTCAAAAAGTTTATGGTTTTAGAAATAAAGCAACTACCAAATGAGCAGTGACAAAAGTAACTTCTGTAGTCAAAAAGTTATATAGCTACCCATGGGGTATGTGAATTATTCATTACGCAAATCATCTTTATTGCCATTTAAATAGATATAGTTACATGTTAAAAAATTAATTGTGAAATACATCATCCGTATAAGATGATTCAAACGTCTCCAACAAGTATTGTTCTAGGCTCTCATGCCTTGATGATCACTCCCTGCCTTTGTCGGAATAGGTTGTTATTGGGAAAGTAACGTGCATCATGGGAAGTAATTGAAATAATAGTTCAAACACTTAATGCAAAAATAAAAAAAATGTCTTGCGATGAGTGTATCTTGTGTGAAGCCATGGAATAGAAATTACAAGTAGTCAAAAAGTTTATGGTTTTAGAAATAAAGCAACTACCAAATGAGCAGTGACAAAAGTGACTTCTGTAGTCAAAAAGTTATATAGCTAGCCACGGGGTATGTGAATTATTCATTACGCAAATCATCTTTATTGCCATTTAAATAGATATAGTTACATGTTAAAAAATTAATTGAGAAATACATCATCTGTATAAGATGATTCAAACGTCTCCGACAAGTATTGTGCCCGTATAATATTTCACCTTTGGATTGAAACGTAATAGGTCCCAACTTCAACAGATCTCTTAATGTGAACGGTTGTGATTTTTCAATCTGATGGTGAAGGCCCGAGAGGCACGGCTGGAAACCGTAGACTCACCTTCTTATATAAGCAAAAAAGTTATATGGACCATGTAGCTTACAAAAGTACGTTACAGGGCCACCATGCAAGTATATGGCATGGATTCTATAGCTGGATACCGTAATCAACTATCAATTATGGAACTCGTAAGCCCAAGAAAAAGGCAGCAACAATTCCATCCACCCTATGAACTTCTCTCTCTCCTCGCTCCCTTTCTCACCTCACTCGTCTTCCATACCCTAGCCACACCTCCAACGTCTTTGCCGTCCCCCGACCACGATGTCACTGGCGACCCGATGGCCCAACTTTGAGCTCTATTTTAAGAGTTTTTATTGTAGTTTTACTTTCAAGAGATCATTCATGTTTCTATGTCCAGTTTAATGTTTTGTCAATTCATAGGAATCCATCTCCTCGGAATATTAGATATATTTATGAGTTATTCAAAAATAAGAATTCTATAACAAGTCTTATATAAATGCAATAAGGTGAAATATGATGAAATAAAGAAGGAAATAAAAAACCGATTCATCTCCTTCCATTTCTTGAGTTGTGAGCATTTTTACCTTTAGATTATCCCATCATTATTTGCGGGGGAGAGGGGGAACAGTAACCCATCCCCAGCCAACACGTGATAGCCCCCTCCCATACACTTGATAAAAGAAAATTTTTAAACATCTTTTTATATCTTTTTTTTAATCATCTGACGTCTCTTCCACGGGTATTTCAGTCTTTCACCCTTTTTCTGTGTATTTTTGTAATTTTTGCTGGGTGCCACCTCTTTCTTTTCCCCAGGTGGCTTATGCGTGGGGAAAGAGGAGGAGAAATTCAAGGAAAGCGGGTAGGTATGATTTTGGAATTCGATTTTTTTTAAAATCAAGCATGCTTAACAAAATGTATTCGGAGAAGTCATTATTTCATTAACAAGTTATGTTTGCAACCCAATTATTGTGGATCACACGACATATTTTTCCATTAGAAAAGAAGTTAAAAAAAGAAAGTCCTTTTAAGTTTTCTGCGGCCCATGAGTTATATAAATGATTTGGAACAAGCACTATTGAAAAAATTGACCGTCGAATTGGCCTTTTCTCCTCCACAAGCCCTATGGGCTCTTCTTTGTTTAGACTCTAGTAATGAAATAATGCTTTTATCGAACAATAAAAAAGTAAGACTGAAAAACAATAAACATACCCTAGACTAGGAGTGTGCAAAAGATCTGAAATCTACCTAGACCGCTCGGAACCGATGGTTCCTAAGGAGACCGATCCGGTTCTCGGTTCCATAGGTGGATCCGACCACTCGGACCAGACCGATATTATAATAATATATTAATTATTATTATAAAAAAAAATTAAAATTCTAAAGCCCAATATTTTGAATTAGTTCAACATTTCTTTATCTGTTCTTGTGTGCATGGAACTTTTCTTTCTCTCCACTTTTGAGTTCCTTTTTACTTTTATCACTCTATTGATTTGAGGGCCTAAAATTGAATAAGTTCAAAAGGTGAGTTCGAAGGATGAGATTAGAAAGAATAGAGAGAATGGGAGTTTTCTTGATGTGTAGATTTTACTCAAGCGGGAATGATTGACAGGCTTGTAATTTGTAAGCAAAACTGACTTTGCTTCCTACTTCATTTAAACTCATTTATCCTAGTATATAACATATTGCATGCATCAAAATCTTATCATAGTGAGTATGAGCATAGCCAATTGCCATTGCACCACGAGAGATTGAAATGCAAAGAAAATTTGAGAGGCAATGAAATCTCTATAAGGGAGCTAGAAAAAAACCATCACCATCACAAAGACATTAAAAACTCTTAAATTTCTGAAATATAATTGCATTTGAATCATTCTTTTATGCCTAAATTTGCATCCTCTAAGATTCTATCACCGCACCCTTAGAATAAACTAGCATGCCTAAAAAAGGTGGCTTGGCACAGTTCTCTCGCTATTAGGCATGATTACTCATGAGACTGGTTCCATAGATCCACCTAGGAATCAGACTGAACCAGCGAGTCGGTTCCCAAGTGGATTCTTGGAACCAATGGGCGATTCTTGGGTCCAATTTTTTGAAACTGGTTCTTAGTGGGTGGTTCTCAATTCTAGGGTGGGAACTGCCCACTAGGGGTTTGCAAAAGAACCGGGATCCGCCTGGACTACCCGAACCTAGACTGGACCGGCCTGGAATTGGTGGTTCCTAAAGGGACCGGTCCAGTTCCTGGTTCCATGGGTGGATCCGCCCGCCCGCCCATCCAAACCGAACTGGTATTATAATAATAATATATATTAATTTTTAAAATTTTGAAGCCCTATGTTTATAATTCTTATTGTTCTATTTGAGGCAACCTATCAAGAGAGGTAAAGAAAAAAGCGCGAGAATATTTGCGAAATCTCTAAATAGACCATCTTTTCGATATGTGTCCAGTGGAGCTTCTTTTCTTCACCCACTTGTGAGACTAGTTCCATGGATCCACCCGGGAACTGGACCAGACCGGCGGTCCGGTTCCTAGATGGATCCATGGAACCAACGGGCGGTTCTCAGATCCAATTTTTTGGAACTGATCCTTAGTGGGCGGTTTCCGATTCTAGGGTGGGAACTGCTCACCCAGACCATGCACACCCCTACCGCCCACCCAGACCATGCACACCCCTACCGCCCACCCAGACCATGCACACCCCTACCCTAGACTAAGTAGAAATGATCACCCGGCACTTTAGAGGGAAAAGAAGCGCCCGTATATAAAAGCGATACATCTTTCAAAACGGCACATTTATGAAGAAGAGCGTCTCACGAGTACTTACTGAGAGTTAAAGGCATGTTAATCAGGAAAATTGCTGCATTTACAAAAACGCTAATTTAAACATCTAACAAAAATCCCATAATAAGGGATGCGTAAGTATCGATAACGATGGGGATTTAGATTTCTAATTGGAATGCCCACTTAAAAAGTATAAACACGTTGAAAATTACATCTAGCAAGAAGTTTTTCACTAAATGAAAATGATAAAGTTTGAAACTTTGCAAAAAAGTGTGAATAAAGGTGTGCACTAGATTTGATTCAACCCGAGAACCAAATTGAATTGGTCTACGTTGACCGCTTCGAGGCCTAGTCTAGAGAAAAGTGGTTCAGTTTCTGGTTTTGTGAAATTGGAATTGTTCTCCAAGCCTCTACGACAAAACATTACCTTTGCATCTATGGAGAATTGAACACCTTCAAAATAAAGAAATAACAACATAATCACTTGGCTAATAAAGTTTTTGTAGTATTATGGTGCAACTTATTTGGTTAAGTCAACAACATAACCTTCTATATTCCATTAGGTGAAAATAGCATTCGAAACATGAAGATCTCCACTTGATATCTCCTTAGGCTCAGATCCCAACAGACGGCGTAAACTCGCGGAAGATTTTTAACCTGTGATACTTCTTCTGCATCCCCTGAAAAGTTTTTTCAGTCTCTCATAATATTTTAAGTGATTTGAACGTTGGTTTTCAAATTGTGCCGTGGCAAGCATAAGATCGGATATTCTCTTTGTTCATACTTTAAATACATACAATAGATTTATCATACCGTCTCAAATTTTGCATGCATCGGATTTAAAATAGTAAAAGTCACTTTAATTATTAATTAGCATCGTCCGCCTCACAAAAGCATGAGATTGCTTAATCAGACGTATATAGTGAGCTCAGCATCCTTGGAACGGGTAATACACTTTTGCTTGTGATACATTTTCAAAGGAATATGGTAGTGAGTGTTCCTCAATAATCAATTAAAGATATATTACAATTTATTATGCACGAGGGTTAAGACACGCCTAACTATGCATATATGTATAGAAAGATAATGAGCGGTTACTTATGAAGTGGATTTAAGAAAATGTGAGAAGGGAAAAAGCGAGTGGGTGGTTTTCTATGAAATGGGTGGGCATGGAGAAAAAATAAAATAAGGTAAATTTGAGAAATCTAAAAGTGAGACAAGGAGGTATTTTCCCTAAAATTTACTGATAAAAAAGTACAGATATCGCATGTTTGTAAAGAATTCATATTTTAAAAAAAGTAAAATCATTTTGTCACAAATTATTTGAATTATTAATTAGCAGAAAGATATTATTGACACCGTATAAGAAGAAATTGCACAGATTTGTATGGAAAGAGATATTTGTTAAAGATCGATTTTTTTTTTTTAAGATTCAAACTTTAAAATTGAAACACGTGAGATATAAGATAATATTATTATTTCTTTTTTTTGTTGTTGGTCCTACTCTAATCTCATTTTAAGACTTATGCCCTATCTTTTTACAGGGCGTGGGAGTCGAAACCATGAGAATGTGGTGATTCGAACCCCATGGCCACCCTTCCCACATGTGGTGATTCTTACTTCCTACCTCCCCGGGGAAGGGTAGCTATGAGACAAATCTCAGTGGTTAATATTATTAGTTCACGCATTTGCCCTCGATAAAATATTTGTAAAGTATAAAGAGACCCTGTTTATGTTGTATAATAGTATAGATACATAAATTACATGTCTCTTATAAGAAGTTCAGTTTCTTTTAATATAAGAAATCTTATACTTCTTTTTCATGTGATAATTTTATCTAGGTTATATCCTTATATCCGGTTTTATTCTATCTTACGTAGGAACTACACACAAGATAAAGATAAAATCTTTGTCGAGTCTTCCCCCTTTTCAACCCTTCAAAAGAAATCTTGTGTAGCCTTAGTCCTTAAACTAGTTATTAAACAAATGTTATATCAGGAAATAGCGTGAGCTACAAGGATTCAATAAACATAAGTTTCCTATGTTACCATATTTACATTTGCATTATGAGCATAGTTAAATAGCCTACCGTCTCTTCTTCTTTTTTAAACTCTTATCTTTTTTTCTTTAATACGCTTTAAACTCTATCCAAGTTTATTTACATGTGGGAGCTCATTGTTACCTTTGAATATTATTGGTTTGATTCAACACTCCATATATTTCAACCAAGAAAAAGAATAGAAGAGATTGTAACTTCTTCATGTTTGCTCGTTGCGATGTACATTAGAGCATGTTTATTTATACTTCAATAAAGAGAAAAAATCCTTTTTCCATCATAATTTAAAATAATATTCTAATTTTAAAAGGTCATAAAAGAATTATATGTGAATCTATGTATAAAAATATGTATATCGTAAAATTTGGGATGTTATATGGATAAAAGAGAGAGTCAAAATGCACTCAATTGTAGAATTTGAAATAAGCAAAAAACAATGTGTAAAACATGTTTGGACACGCTCTAAATTGATCAAAGGGTTTTCAACATGTTTAAATATCGCTCATCGCCTGACAATGGGGTTTTTATACATGTAGTCACTCTCCACCTATCATTGTAATCTTCTAAGCTAGATTTTCATCATAGCCAAGTTCCGCCCCTTCTTATGTGAATCCACTCCGTTAGCTAAGTTTATATGCTCATTATATACATTGGGTTTATATTCTTATGCATTATAAAATCCAATTGATCGTGCATATTCCTAATTGATTATAATTAGTATTATGTTTATTTCATTACATTAGATTGTATTTATGAGAAAGTAAAATGTTGAAAAAATGCTCTGAGCATTTATTAACGGCCATCGGTTGCATATTAAAAATACAGATATTTTATTTGAAAAATGAAACTTTTTTAGAATAAATATTCTTTTGTAAATTATTAAATGTGCTAGATGCCTTGTTATTAGTTTAAGGAACGCAGACCGAAAATAGTAAAAGTAAAACCCTTTTCGATACTCATGCTCAGTCATGCGGGGACATTTCCGCACTGTTCTTCATTTCCTCGTTTGTTTGGCTGCGTATGCTATTCAAATTTTTTACAAATAACCATTTTTTTCGGAATTTCTGTCTTTTTTATTTTTTTTATGAGAGATTTCTCTCTCTTTTGTTTTCCTGAATACGAGGAATTAAATAAATTCCTCACCTATGGAAAAACGGCGATTAATTAATCAAATCCCCGATAAAAATGTGCATGGACGGACAAATATGAGATTAATTATAAGTTTTTAAACGAAAACTTGAATTTATATAATATATCTCGAGCCACGTTAGGTAAGATGCATTTATAATATAGATTTTTCTTTATCAAAAGTCGGAACCTAAATGGACAGTTCGGATTCGAGATGCTTCATCGTATTGACTGGTGAGGAAAGTGAATCCATATCATGGTTAGCCTAATTTAATTTAAGATAAGGCACGGATAAGATCTTAGGTGGACGGAGGGGGATTTGAGATGTACCTTTTTTATATTGTACTTGATAGTATGGAAATCTAAATACGGATGGTAAACTCTGCACTCACGTCAAGTAAGAAGCGGGCTGAAATGCAAAAGGTGCGACCCAATGAATATAATTATTTATTTATTTATCTCTTAAACGCACGAAAAATCTGATCTTGCGGTGGACCATGAACGAAATATTGCGTAGTTGTAGGTTGTAACTAACCACTGCACGATCGGGTGTGAGATAAGGAGCAGATCGTGCCGTTTCGAGACTTCAGCGCAAAATTTTGCAGAGATTGAAGGAAAATCGGATTGGAGACTTCAACCACTGCACGTTTCATGATTGCTTCGGATTTTGTGAGTTTCACTAGGAAGATGCTGTCTCTGAGTATTTCCTTTCGTGATTTAGAACCAACTATAAGCATCATATTCGTGTAAATTGGGGCCAGGTTTTTGGCAAAATTGTTACTTCCTGAAAGGACCATGATGAGTTTCTGAGCTTATTGAAGGCCTAGTTCTTCGTTTCAACTTTGCACCAAAGCATATTCAGAGCCCTTTTCAATTTGGTCTCCTTCATATGGTCTGGGGAGGAAATCATCATGTCCATTGTCTAATTCAAAGCATTTTCAGCACTGTTGAGATGTCTCCGTTATCCATTTCTTTTTGGAGTGGGAGCATTTTTTTTCAGATATTTTCTAACCCGATGTGCTTGGTCTAGTCATTTAGTGATTGTCTCGATAATTTCACTTTTACTTCGATCATGGATATACTATTCTGTTATTCTAAGAGTTTGACTCTGGACATAATTTTTTGGATGAGATGGCCCTGTTGATAGAGGCCTCACTCGTTTTGGGGTATGAGAAACTTTTCTATTCTGGTTTTAATCATTTTCCTCCCACCTTCAGGTTTCGAGGCTTGGCTTGCTTCGGCTCAAGGTGTTCCTTTCTCAGTTCGACGGCAAGGAAGTTCTGGAAACGGTGTAGGTAAGTCATTCCTGTGCTCCGCGATTGGCCTAATCTTGTTTTGGAATGTTCGTTTCTCGTTACCTGCGTTGAAACATCCCCCATGGCTTTACATTGAGCACCTCCCCAACTACGCATGGAAGTTGAGGACATCAAGTTCTGAATTCATGCAATCCATTAGTCAACCCTCTGCATTTGCGCCCTTCAATTATTCGAAGGAACAAAATGGAACTGTGAGCGAGCCTTGCAAGTAAAGAGTGATGGGTTGATTAGTTGAAGGTTCCTCGCCTTGGATTCTCTTGTTCGTCCAGGCATTGTGCGGTTTTGTTCGATTTAGATTTTGCATGAGTTGCAGTTGCGTGCGTATTTATACATGAAAGGCATGGTTGTCCTGTTTCTCTGGTTCGGCGATTCACTCATCCATAATCACCATTATTCATTGAGGACTAGGAGTTCATGAACATCTACGCCCCATAAGTAGAAAAAGAAAATGTTGCCTTTGACTCGTGCATTGTTTTGATAGTGGATAGTGGTATCATTTAGCAAAAGAGCTAACTAGCACTTGCTTTTACTGAGCTTCCTATATGACACTAGTACTGGTCCATTCGATACTCTTTTTTATTTCTACCGTATAGATCATTCATTATTTGTAATTACTATTGAAGTTAACTTGTGGTCAGGGATGAGCGGTTGTAAGTTCCGTACAGATTCCACCTAAAACCTACCTATCGGAACCGATTCCTTATTTTGTGGAATCTAAAACCTACCCAATATACTTTAGAATTTGAAACTCTACGTTGTCACAAGTTCTAATAGAGGTGTCAAGAAATGATCTGAACTAAATCGAAATTTAATGTATTTTCAATTCAGTTAATCGAAAAATAACCGTTAACTTTTCCAATTAGTTTAGTTCGGTTTGATCCGATTCAATTTTCCTATTTTTCCTTGCTTATTCAAACCAAAGTGAAGAAGATGTAAGAAAAAATAGACCGAACCGAAATTCTTAATTAAAATTAAACAATCAATTTAAAATCTTACTTTTTTCTCACATCTTCTTTACTTTGGTTTCAATATGCAAGGAAAAAATAGGAAAATCGAAAAATTGAACCGAACAAAACCAAACCGGGTTTTTGATTTAGTTCAGGTCAGATTTGGTTTAGTTCAGGATCGCCCCTTAATGGTTCGACTCAATTCGATTTTTCAGAAAAATCGAATTGAACCAAACCATTTACACCATTAGATTCTAGGGTCAGTTTTAGGTTCTTTCCAAATTCCGCCTATATTACTAATTGAACGATCATAGTGAATTTTCACACTTAGGCTCCGTTCGTTTCGTGAAAATTGTTTCTTTTGCTTGAAAATATTTTCCAAAAAGTTATTTTCCAGAAAAACGTAATTATTTCAGGTGAAACATGATTTTGAAATGGAAAATATTTCTGCTGTTCGCTTGGGAAAATATTTTTATTTATAAATTATTTTATTCATATTTTATTTTTTAAAATCCTTATTTATTATTTTTTTAAATATTTATTATTAAATTATGTTTTTCTTTTTTCTGTGTTCTCTCCTTCCTTGACCGGTCATTGGCCATGGCGATGACCGGTGGCTAGCCACGCCTTGAGTTGGCCTCGCAAGATCGAGACACCTGAGCCTCGTCGTCGTCTGGCGAGGCCAGATTAGCGAGCTCGACTCGCCTGTCGTTGGCCATTGCCATGGCCGATGACTAGCCGAAAAAGAAAGATAGAAAAAAAAGTAATAAAAAATTGATTTTATTAAAAAATAACAAAAAATTCAAATTTATGAAAAAAATAAAAAATAAATAAATTTAAAAAAAAATAGAAAGAAAGAAGTGAGGACTAATAGGGGGTATGAATAGGAGAGAGTGTGTGGAAAATGTTTTCCTTAGCTTGAAAAGTGGAAAATATTTTCCCTCACTTTAGAAGATTTTTTTCTTTCATGGAAAATATTTTCCTCAATAAATTTATTTTCCGTGAGACAAATATCGGAAAATCCGGAAAACGTTTTCCTGGAAGTTATTTTCAGTGAAACGAACTGAAGGCTCCATTTGTTACACGGAAAATAAATTTTAGGAAAATGTTTTCCGGAATTTTTGATGTTTGTTTCATGGAAAATAAATTCATTTGGAAAAACATTTTCCATGAAAAAAAAAAAAAAAGAGTCTTCTAAAGTGAGGAAAAATGTTTTCCACCTTTCAAGCTGGAGAAAACATTTTCCACACTCACTTTCTCCCATCTCACATCACCTATTAGTCCTCACTTTTTTTCTTTTATTTTTTAAATTATTTTTTTTCATAAATTCGATTTTTTGTTATTTTTTAATAAAATCAATTTTTATTATTTTTTCTTTTTTTTTGTCTTTCTTTTTCAGTCGATTGTTGGCCATGGCAATGGTCGACAATCAGTGACAAGCGAGCCAAGCTTGCCAATCTGGCCTTGCCAGACTCTATGGCGAGGCTCGGGCGTTGCAGATC
Organism: Corymbia citriodora subsp. variegata; assembly: GCA_014858505.1. Taxonomy (NCBI): domain Eukaryota; kingdom Viridiplantae; phylum Streptophyta; class Magnoliopsida; order Myrtales; family Myrtaceae; genus Corymbia; species Corymbia citriodora. The sequence goes on from MU090136.1 coordinate 28,741, forward strand.
GACGACGCCTGAGCATTGCTAGAGGTGGTGAGGCTCGAGCCTCACCAAATCAACGACACCTGGGCCTCGTAGATCGGCGACACTGGCGAGGCTCAAGCCTCACAGATCAGCGACGCCCGAGCGTCACCAAACTGTAGTGAGGCTCAAGCGTCGCTGATCTGTGAGGCCCAACCTCGCTGCCTCGAGCTCGCCTCACTAGTGAGCTGATCGAGCGAGCTCAAGGCATAGCCGGCGACTAGTTAAGGAAGGATAGAACACAAAAAAATTAAAAAATAAATTAATAATCAATTTTTAAAAATAATAAATAATGATTTTTAAAATAAAATAATAAAAAAAAATATTGAAAAGAGTTTATAAAGAAAAATATTTTTCTAAGTGAACAGCGGAAAATATTTTCCACTTCAAAATCAAGTTTCACTTAAGCACTATAAAATAATTACGTTTTTCTAGAAAATAGCTTCCTTAAAAATATTTTTCAGAAAAGTAATATTTTCTGTAAAACGAATGGAGATTATCATTTCCTGTTACAATTCACTGACCATAACTTATATTAAGACACGAAAAATATGAAACATTAACAAAGTAAGAGTCTTAATCATAAAATGAAAACTCAGACTAGTAGTCCTAAATTATACACTCATCATCGCACACAATGAAATACTACAGGATTACACGAAGGCATAAATCAAGGAAAACACAAAATATTATTTCCAGTTCTAAGTTCTAGATTCTAGGTTCCATCAACTTGGAAACTAGAACCCTCTCGTTGAAACAAGTTCTCTAGCTTTTGAAACCTGTAACCTATCTTACATACCTTGAAACTTGGAACTAGATAAATTCTCACCAATTCTCAGGTTATGGGTTTTTCCCTAGAACTATGCACACCCTTACTTATGGCATTAAATGATCTTAATTAGAAAAGTTAATCATCTCCTCACAAATAAATTGTCTAGTCCAAGTAAAGTAAAAGAATTAGATTTATAAAAGTTATTACGATAGAAGGTTTAATACTTGGATAGGATCTTCCTAACATGGTAAATGTGTGAAAATGTATACAAAAAACCTTTTGGCTGATTGTCAACTGATGTATTTTATCCATAAGTATAATATTCTAATAATCACTTACTCGAAAACTATACACTATGATTTCGTAAATGCTTTAAAACTATAGTCTCCCCTCGGTGGGCTAAGGAGTTTTCTTGGAATGCTTGTATAGACTGATGATTGAAGTGGAAATGCAACACCTAAGAATACAGCATTACATGGTGTACCTACCTCATATATCCATAAGATCATGTTGCAAATGGGAGCAACTAAAACTGTTATAAGGCAGGTAATTTGCTGCAACATAATCTCATTATCAAACAGTAATTGTTCTGTGTCATTTTTAACTCATATACTGAATTTAGGATTTTGAGTATGTGAAAAGATCCTTCACTACTTGGCTATTGAGATGAGAAACTATTTCTGTTGATGCTTCTCCTAGAAATGTTGAAACATAATAAATTTCAAGACTTTCAAAAAAAAGCTATTGTTCTTATAGGTATCAATGCTAGATTATCTTGGTTGAAATACTCCACATCACCTGACAAGGGGTGTATATGCTCTTTATGTTATTAGGCTTAACTTTTGAGTTGAACTTTCTAATAATCATTATGGTTAAATTCAATAATAATATACTCATCCATTGACAACTTAACCCGGTATGTTTTTCAGTGTCATTTAAACATTCCTAGAGTAGGAACACATGCTCAAGTTTGTTGTAGCTACTTGTTTTGTCAATAGGCAAACGTAATTTCTTTTGTCAGGTTACAACCTATCCTAGATATAATCTATCATCATATTTCTTCCAAAGCTTGAGTAACAGCAAAATCAGCAATAAAATCCAGACATTGTTTTGAAATGAGATACCAAAGTTTGCTAATGACCTATTAGATTGAAAGAAATTACAAACAAGTGGCAATATTGTGGTGACTTTCTGGTAATTATGTTTTTCAACAACATTCTAGTGTTATTAACCAGCGATGAAGGTCGTGAAAGAACATAAAGAGAAAATGAATCACAAGACTCTAGAGTTGTCAAATAAGGCTATGACTAAGAATGTTTCTTCTATCATAACTATTTTTCCAGCTTCAAGATAGTCTTCTATTTACATATGCATTTTGCTTTATCAACCACATTTGGTTTAATCCAATGGAAACATCAAGGCCAATGCTCTGCTTTTGGAGCCGACAAAACAGGATTGATAAAGCAAAATGCATGGGTAACTAAAAGATCTTAAAGCTTGAAAAGTAGTTCTGATCGAAGATACATTCTTAGGCATGGCCTTCTTTGACAAATCCAGAGTCTTTTGATTCATCTTCTCACTATGTTCACCCACGAGTCTATCACTGGTGAATAGCACTAGAATGCTGTTGAAAAACAGAATTAATAGAGTCACCACAAAAGCACCACTTGTTCGTAATTTCTTACAATGTAATGGGTTATAACCAAACCTGGGCATCTCATTTTGGAGAAATGTCCAGATTTTATTGCCAGCTATGCCATTACTCAAACATTGTAAGAAATATGATGATAGAAGATAAATTGGATGGGATGTAACCTAGTAGAAGAAATTAAAATTGCTTGTTGACAAAACAAGCAGCTATGAGTGTGCATATCTACTCCATGAATGTTTAAATGATGTTGAAGAACATACTAGTTAAGTTGTCGATATATGAGTATACTATTATTGAAGTTAACCATAATGATGGCTAGAAAACCCAACTCAAAGGTTAAGTTAGTAAGAAGAAAGAGCTTATAAACCCCATTGGCAAGTGGTGTGGGATATTTCAACCATAATAACCTGCCACTGATATCAATAAAAACAATAACTTTTTTCTCTAAAAGCCTTGAAATTTATTTGGTCTCAACATTTTTTGGAGATGTATTGATAGAAATAGTATTCATTTTAATAGTCATTTAGTAAAAAGTCCTTTCAGAGTCCCAGATCAAGAGATGAGTTAAAAATGATGCAGAATAATTGCTATTTGACAATAAGGGAGATAAGAACAGCGGGAGTGCCAAAAGTTGGCACGGAGGGACACTTAAGTGCTAAAAGTTACAAAATGTACACTTAAGTGCCTTTTGTAACTTAAGTGTACCATTTTGTAACTTTTAGCACTTAAGTGTCCCTCCGTGCCAACTTTTGGCACTCCCGCTGTTCTTATCTCGACAATAAGGCTACAATGTAGCACGGTACCTACTTCACAACAGTTTTAGCTGCTCCCAGTAGCAAAATATCTTTTCCATACATGAAGTATGTACAAGCATTCCAAGATAACTCCCAGCCCACTAAGGGGAGGGAATTTTTCATACTTGAACATTAGATAGCAAACCGCAATTTTTAAGCATTTACTAATCTGTTGTGTACAGTTTCCAAACAAGTTACAAGAATGATATACTTATGAATATAATACATCAGTTAACAATCAACCAAAAGGCCGTTACAAGTTTATAATGCCAATAAGTCCCATTCTATAAACCAAATTCTTTTATTTTGCTTGGACTAGACGATTTATTTGTGAGCAAATGATTGACATTCATGCTATAGATCATTTAGTGCCACTAGTTAACTTCAATAGTAATTACAAATAATAAATAATTTATATGTAGATATAAATAAGATTGTTGAATGACCCGATACGAGTGTTGTAGAGGAAGCACAATTAAAACATAGGTTAATTAGCTTTTTTGCCACATGATACACACTACTCAATACCAAAAAATTGTAAAAGTCAAAGACAACATTTTGACGTCTACTTTTGGGCCTTACATGTTCATGAACTCTTGAATGTTCAAGCTTGTGTCGTGCCCGACAAAGATCCGTTTTTTTTCTTCTTTTTTTCCTTTAATCGTGGCTTTTTTGCGCCAAAGGCAAAACCAAGAAGTCCCGTGCTTTCTTAATTTTTGCTTGAAATAAGTGGAAGTTTTTTTTTATCGAAAGGAAATTATATTCATTATTAAAAAAGATACAAAAGTATATAGTTTTCGTGATAAAGCAAACCAAAACAGAGCAAGAATACTAAAATAAAGTCAAATCCAAAAAATAAGGAGTACCAATGAAGTACCAACAAAGTTAAGCACATACTCATTCTACAATAAGGAACTTATCAAACAAAATCAACAGCCGATCACTGGATCTCGTGTCTTTGTAATTAACAAGCACATGTTGAAAATTTCTTTTCCAATAATTACAACGTTGATAGTTAGCAATGCCTGCTTAGCTTAGGCTTTCTCTACACCATCGTTGTACCTAGACAATCAAAATAAGTTAAATAAACATAGATCTAACATGTGAAGGAGCAAATTTTCATAATTCAATGAAACGTCAAAACTCTTGCAATCATCATTGAGGCTGGAAGCAAAGAACCTATACATGAATAGAGCAGGGGGGCATCAAATCCCTAAAAGCATATTTATTAAACTTCCAGGTTTAAATCGAGAGAGGATAATGCTCAAGTCCATAACTAGATTAGAAGAGTTCAAACTCTTAAATTGAGAACTCAATCAGAAAAAGAGAGCTTCCAAATCTAAATCCGCAAAGAAGAAAAAGCAAGAAAAGAATAATAAGATGCAAACAAAATCAACGATAGAGGGTGGGGAGGGTGAGATAGGCTCAAACCCTCCCTCATGTCTAAAGGTTGAAGAAGACAATGGGAAAAGATAGAGGAGAGAGAAAAGACTTTTTGGTTTTCTACGAAAATAAAAATCAAAGAAGTGTATTGTTTTGTTTTGTTTCTTTTAATTGCAATTTATCATCAATGAGAAGGCCTTATTTGTTTGGAAAACGTTGTACACCTGTAAAAGGCATTGGCTCCGACTAAGGCTTCAGGAGTGATATTCCATTTGTAATTATGTCATAAATCTAGTTAACCACATGTAGACCTAAACCATCTTACCTCCCATAAACCAATCACTCCCCAAATCATGGTTTCTTCCTCATCGTTGTCCAACCACCCTTCTTTAGGTACCTTTTTGTTCTTCTCGCTCTTCTTGGTCGACACCACTTCATTTCATGGTGCAGGCATTTTTATGTCCACTTCTTCTTTCCCCATCAAAATGACTGAGAATAAGGATGAAGCAGAAGCTCTCTTAAATTGGAAATCTGCTCTTGACAACCGTAGCCAATCTCTCCTCTCGTCATGGCATGGCAACAATCCTTGTAGCTTCACTGGTTTTGTTTGCAATGAATATGAAGCCGTCACCCATCTAAATTTTTCATCTCTCGATTTGAGAGGAGCTCTATATGGCCTTGACTTCTTGTACTTAACCAATGCGGTTAACTTGGAACTTTGCAACAACTCAATTTATGGCTCCATCACCTTTAGTGTTGGTAACATTTCCAAACTCAATTCTTTTAATCTTTGAGGCATGAACTGTTTAGGGACATTCCTCTAAGTATAGGTATGCTAAAGGGCCTTCATTTTTTGTACCTATGTGTAAACCCTAAGTGGTGACATCCCCCGGGAGATTGAAGGTTTGGATTCTCTTTTGGAACTTGATTTTTCTAGAAACGCTCTCACCGGTTCTATCCTTGCTTCACTAGGGAACTTGAGCGACCTTATTTATATTTATCAATGGAAAAATCAACATTCAAGGTCCATTCCTACTTCTCTTGGATAATCATCAAATTTATTGAATTCAATATTTTGTGGAATAACTTTTATGGTTAAGCGAATAGAGGAATTTGAAGTCTCTTTTGTTATGGCAAAATGGACTTTCGGAACCCATACCTTTACAAATCGATAGGCTTACTTTCCTTATTGAACTTGACCTAGAATTCAACGATCTTACTAGCTCAATTCCTCATCACCTTGGAAACTTGACAAGTTTATCTATTCTTAACCGCTTTCAAAATTATTTGACTGGTCCATCCCTACATCTCTTGCAAAATTGGGCAACTTAACCAATTAAGTCGTTTCAAGGAACATACTTTTTGGTTTTGTGCCACAAGATATATGTGACTTGAGGAGCTTGAAAGTTCTTAGCTTATGGGGAAATAGATTGTCAGGATATGGTGAAATAGATTATCAAGATATATTCCTACGGAAATAGGGAAACTCACTTCTCTTAGGGGCACAATAATGTCATTGGCCCAATTCCTTTTTCTATAAGAAACCTAACAAGTTTATATTTTCTTTACCTAAATGGAAATGTAATTTCATCCTCAATCCCTCAAGAAATTGGGAGATTGGTACATCTCAAAGAATTGAATTTGTCAGGGAATGATTTGATTGGTCCAATGCCACTGTCTTTGTAGAACTTGAGTAATTTAAATATTTTATACCTATACTCAAATCATCTTTTAGGTTCAATTCCATAAAAGTTGGGGAAACTGATATTTCTTAGAGCATTGGAAGTATCTGTTAAAAAATTGACTAGTCCAATCCCCACATCAATTGGAAGCTTAGCGCATCTAACTTTATTAAGGCTTGATGATAATAAATTCATTTGTTCCTTGCCTTTTGAATATAATAAGTTAACACGACTAGTTAGGTTGGATCTATCTAATAATGAATTAGAGAGAGAATTTCCTAAAGATGTATGCCTTGGGAGATCATTGCAATATTTTTCTGTCTTCAATAATCATTTCAAGGGTCCCATTCCAACAAGCTCAAAGAATTGCAGCACGTTAATCAGATTGAGGTTAGAAGGAAATCAACTTACTGGAAACATTACAGAAGCCTTTGGAGTATATCCACATCTATATTTTGTAGACTCGAGTCACAATCATTTGAACGACGCACATTCATGGAATTGGGAGCATTGTCATAATTTGACGAGCTTAAAGGATATCAAATGATAGTATTTCTAGTGAGACCCTCCGTATTTGGAAGGATGGCTAAATTATAGAGACTAGACCTTTCATTAAATAATTTAGGTGGGCAGATTCCAAGGGAATTGGGAATCCTATCATTGTTGTGGATAGAAAGCTTTTCAACTTCCTCTATAAGGAAGAATTGGTAAATGAGAAAAAGCATCATCATTGATCCACTTCAAGGAAATTAAGTTTGCATCACCTAAAGATGCTCTTATTTTGTCGAAGCATTAACTCCCGTGATCAAATCAATTGTCAGTGTAGATTAAGTAGAAATTTGTACTTGTAATCATCACGTCATGGGAAGCGTAGTTGTTAACTTGAATACAGCTTATGACCGATGTTATAAAAAACTATGAATTCTCTACTTCTAAAGCTGGCTTATTCCTACTGTTCCTATCCAAAAATGCAATGTGTATAGTTTGGAAGTCGTCGCATTAAAGACAATCATGGGAAAGTACCCACGATATCATGTCTCCCAAGAATGTTCACTGTCTACCTAATCTAATTTGCCATGTTGAAGGATGCACTGGATCAACGTCACTCACCTTCTAGACTTTGTCTTCGAGATGCGTAAAACGTGGTCTCGATTGCCAAGCTAGAGTTCGCAATTTGGCAAGCCAATTCGCGGCTTCGACCAACTATGTGACAAGTCTCGCTTGAGCTTCGTGTTCATGTACCCATGGGATTGCCATTCTCTGCAGTCAACTTAGAGCAACTTCGCAATCTCAGTGTGAGGAAATTTGGAGCATTCGCGGGAGATGGTAAGTTTCAAAGTTACTTTTTTGCGTGGTGTTATGTTTGGTTTTCAGTCATGATTATGATTGCCTTTTGAATATCTTCAGTGTTCACTAATCCCAACCATGTGATTTATTATTTTCACTACAAAGGTAGCTTCTTTGTGAAAGTCATAGGAATAGTGCGATGTTTATAGTTTGGAGTTGTGGCATCAAAAATAATACAAGAAGGCTTTCGGGAAGATCTCATTTCACAACAATTTCCAGCCATAGCGAAGAGAAATTGAATTTGCAAAATGTATTGGATCGAAACCTCTTCCCTTCTTTGAAACAAGATGTAAACAACATGCAGTTTTTACTGCCAGATGACATAATGACACTAGTTGTCTATACGATGTCGATGTGTAGTTTCATACTTGCATTTTTATTGTCATTTTTTCATTAATTAATATAAATGATGTATGGCAAGGGGACCAAAACCTCAATTCACGTTCCTTAATATGTGCAATATTCCCTCGAACAACCTTTTCTTTTCTAACAAACATTGTCATCCGGTGACTCTCTTCAATAACGACTTTTGGTTTCGATTGAAATGATTTCGATTGAAAGCTTTAAGAAGAATAAGGCCGCATTGACATATTGAGTATTCTTGTCCTAATTTGGAAGCTTTTCTTTAACATTAGTTGAATTTCTTAAAATATTAACTCGAATCCTAGTGTTGATTTTGGTCCTCTCACGTAGAACTAATAATTTACAGAACTATCCTTTTCATCTAATTCTTCATTATATTTTATCGTCTTGATTTTTTCGTTGATTAATTTCTACGAAACCCTTCTCAATACCATAACAAGATAAGATAATGTGTAGTTTGACATGGGATGATGTATCTTTTTTCGTCTATCAATACGATATATGCAAATTGATAAATGGAGTAGGCGCAAAAAATCAAGGAGGAGGTGAATTGGTTATCTTAGGGGCCTTGGGACTTCTTCGCAAATAAGCATTGGACAGTGTGTAGAACATACGCCGGTGCTGTAGAAATAATATTCTTTCAACAAAATATAAAGGAGTTTAAGGCATAAAAAATGATAGGATAATGATACAAATGATCTATGAAGTTGGTTCCCATGAGTAATGTGGTCTCCGAATTTTTAATTTGTTCAATATGATCCATGACCTTTAGCCCAATGTAGTCCCTAAATTATATTAATTTTTTTTTAATTTATTCCTTCCATTAATTCAAAATTAAGGACAACACTGAACATTTTCCATATAATCAAGGGACTAAATTAAATATGTACCAAAAGTTCAAGAACCATAATGAACAAAATAAAATCAAAAAATCACATTGCACATTAATCTAAATGTCAAGTACCACATTGAACAAATTAAAAAAAATTTAGAAATCATATTACAAAATTCATGGACTATTCATATCGCTTTCCCTAAAAGAAATGCGAAACACTTTTATGGTTCAACCAATCCACTCGACTTACCATGCTCTCCCAACTCTACCAACCTAAATCAAGGCTATATAATGGACTATGTAATCCTTGAGATATGATGGCGCTTAAAGATGCTTCATTCTACAGTTTAGTAGTCGATGATATAAATTCAAACCCACGGGAGTAGTTCAGTGGGGGGGATACAAACAAAAACTAATATATGCTCCGAGTGTTCGTCTTCCCCTTATGTTCCATCACATGAGAGGAAGAGAGGATTAGCCGGTGCTGCGTTTAGGCCTCAAAACTAATTTATGCTCCGAGTGTTCCATCGCATGTAGTTATGCAGCCCCCATTACATCTGCAGACTGAATTCAAAACACGAATCACACAAAAGTCGCAAATTTTCAGAAGGTTTCGAGGAAAGCCCGACACCGGTGGCACTTCACGGTCTTGCAGAACTCGCACATCTTCTTCACCGAAGAACGAATCCTCATGGTCGCTATTGCTGAACGGAGATGCGATCGACAGACTACGTCACTTGTTTTGGGCCCTTTGGGCTCTCATTCGTTTGAAGATTTTTAAAAGGCTGGGCCTGCGGTACTTTTTTTTTGTTTTGGGTCAAAGGCCTAAGTAGTACTTCACGCGGCTACTTAATTTACGAGTCTCCCATCTTCCACTTTTCTTTGCATTTTCTCACTCCTGATTTTTTTTATTTTTTGAAACTTCTATTATGATCTGTGATAATCACATTCTCTGTTGGATCAAACACATTATTTCTATGCATGCAACATTCGAGCTTGCAAATTCTATTTTATGAGAAATTGTTTTTAAGTATTTACAGCTCACCATCGGAAATTAACTTAAGACGATATTATGTGGTGATTTTATATGCACAAGTGAGGGTGATCAGCTTCAAAGGCGGAGAATCGGAACTGAAAATTTGAACTAGTTACATTTGAAACTAGCCTGCACCAACTGACATTCCCTAATTCAACCAAGAATCATGTTTGTTTCGTGGAAATCAGTTTATGGTGATTGTTTCGGCAAAATGTGTCAATAACGTACCTTTCGAAATATGAATCAATATGGAAATCATAAAAGAATATGAAGGATTATTTGTTAATTCTTGGACAAGAAACAAGTCTTGACGAAAAAAATTAAAGGTACAAAAACTGAAGACAATCACAGTCAGCCATGTAAAAAAGTACTAGAATGTAAAGATAATAGGAAGATAATATTGAATAATTAGTGTTCATTGATTGATTAATGGTTACTTGCTCGAATTACAATCCTCATAACATCTTGTGTAACTCTTAGAATTTAATTAACACGTATTTACAAACGGTTACCAAAGATCCACTGTCGACAACCATGATTTCATTACTCGCCCCCACGTTTACTGTTTCTTGTATAGCTTGTGACCCCTCTTCCTGAGTTATAACAGCATATGTTTCTCAACCTCTATAGTTAGTGGCTTCCGAAATTTATGGCTCCGCTACCTTCAGATAATGTCAGCCTAACATCCACATTGACTCACTCAAGTGAATTGTTTTAGAAATCATCATTCATATTACCTCGGTGGTTATTTAGGGCTCAGCTCGTTGCCCATAATATATTCGTGGTCCATGTGCCAACAAAACTTAACTTCACTTACCGACACTCGTGTCTCACGATTTAGTAATTTTTCTTCCTGGAGCTGTTGGCAATTGCTAATCACCTTGTCAGCTATCCATGTTTGCCGACAAGGAACTCCCAAAACTTAGCGGATTTTAGCTCCACCATGTCTTGCTCGGTCTTTTCTAGTTCGAGTCGACAATCAAAGACTTGGGCCATAACTCTTTCGTGTAACTCATGACAGATCTCTTGTTAGCTAAGTGATCTTGTCCGTAAATCTCATATTCGAGGACAGGGAGTTTAGTCTTCTCGGTTGCAACTCCAATTTCTCAAACACTCGTAACATTATTTACATTGTCTTTTATAATAATAAAATGAAAATATGGATTTTAATTTTTCAATAATGAATTTAGTTTGTTATTGACTGTTATATCAAGTTGCGTTCAAGTAAAATTAACTTGCATATTATAGGTGTTCAAGGCAAATCAATTTTAGAGTATGTGGCTTAATAGATAATTGAGTAATTGTTTATAGAGCTTTCTTTATGGTGTTCTTTCATATGACTAATAACTTAAAATATCAAAATACATTCTTCAACAATGAATTTAGCTTGTTCTTGTCTCTTATGTCAAGTTTTATCTAAATAAAAAAATTACATATTCTGATGTTCAAGTGTTCAAGGTAACATAGAGTGTATAATGTTAGAAGTGTTGAATGTGAATTAACTATAGAGTAAGTGGCATAGCTTATAATTTATATATGAGCTCTTTGCCTATGACATGCATCAATTTAATCTCTTCATATGAAAGGTGATAATTGCCTAGATTTCGAGATGCATTGAACTATAGAAGGCAAATTCTATCGATCTTTCTTATTATATATATAGATGAACCTTAGGCTATACTCTTGATTTAACGAATTCTCACTACAAACACAATTAGATATGTCATGTTTAATTCTCACTGTGAATTATGAAACATCTCTTTTTCATTAGCCGATGTAGTAATTTAGTAATTTATTTTCCCGCAGGATAGTGCGAGTTTGTTTTTAATTATTCCAATATTAGGATAAATCCAGTTCCCCAAAAAGAGCATGCTAGGTTATCTAATGTTTGTTTTGGACTATCTAATGTTTTTCGCTTCGCACTAACAGAGGATGTCTTCCTATTGGGAATCTTGTCTTAATCCTCTCCTTAACTTTTCATCTTTTTCTTTTGAAAAATGCGCACTCTCCAATAAACTCATTACCAATCGAAGATGAATGCTTATTGCCGAAAGCGACCGCCCATTTTTGCCAACAAATCAGTTAAATATAAAGAAATTTCTTGCCATATATGATCAACTTTTGCAGCATATGAAGGTCAGTTATTACCAAAAATACTTCTGTCCTGGATCTTCCCAACACCTCGAGAAGATGCTTCAACCCGCGTCACCCCCACTTAAATCAACAGCTGAATGTATGATTAATTATTGCCAATCCTTATCTTGAAATCACCTTTCTCGAACTTCTTAACGTGCGATGGATTGGAACTTGCCATTCATGGGGAAATGCAATGCCTTTTATCGCCATCTTTTTCCCACTTGAATTGCCATATGAGGGTCTCTGTCGCTTCTTTTGTTAGGTATATAAAGAGCACAAACAATTACTTGATTAAAAAATAGTGATTACCATTGATTAGGGGTTGCTTGCTATCTCCCACTTCTATTATTTAGTATAGTTTGAAATTGAATTCGACTTCGATTGACGCGCGGTTTTTCGCTTCATTACACATGATGTGAAGTAAATGATTTTGGTAGGCAAGTCATGATCACGTTTCATGCTAGCGAGCATCCTCATTCTATTCGTAACTTAAGTTCGTGAGCGATTTTTTTTAGTGTGATCCCTTAAAAAAAACATATGTGTGTAACAATAAGATGATGGCAACATTATTAGGTGAATTCTATTCATGAACCTATACCGCTTGAGAGACTAGAAACGAGCAAAAGCATTGGGTTTCATGTTAATTAGTAATTAAAGAAATATAAACCACCAAGTGGAGGCCTTGGACCACCTGCATCAGCAAGAAAACCTGGTTTTTTTTTTATCTCCCTTTTTTACAGAAAGTCAAATTTTCTTTTGGTTTAAAAATTGGATCAAAGTGGCTGAGGTTATAGAGAAAGTGGATCTAAGAAAGCAGCTATGAGATCTAGAGATGTCACCTAACTTTTATCGGTGTGTAGATTCTTTACTGGAAAATTGTGCTCGCATGTGTCATTTTCCACTCAGCAAACATCATGACAATTTTTTCTTTTGGCGAATCCTTCTCTGGCTCTTTTTTGAAAGGGGAAAGCTATTTCAAGTCTGCAGTAAGCTCAGTGAGCGATGATTTATATGTTTCGATTGTCTGGAATAGGATCGTGTCATCCACCACAATCACGAGACTAATAGGGAGATACACAAGACATAGACAAAGCATCGGGATTTACGTTGCTTGGACCTACGTCTAGAAAGAGGGCAGAAGTAATCCACTGTGGACGAAAGATTACATGCTCCAATCGGTGTCTCTCTCAGCCCCAAACCCCAATTACACTTAATTAATCCTCACCTAGCGTTTGACATAATCTCTCATTCTGTTTCATATCAAAACTCATAAAGAGAAAGCTCAAAAACATTCTCGATAGTTACAAATATGTAATGCCACGAAGTACCTCAAATAGGCTTTTAAAATGTGTCAACCCGAGTTTATGGCACTTGTCTGGTCAAGCCAGCTGCTCACCTCATGCCCATTGCGCCTACACAAATCACAAGCACCAAGCTGAGCACCCGCTTGGCCACCTTGGTGCCTGGCCTATCCATGTTTGGGTGCTCGACATGCGCCCCGTAGCAGTAGGTCATTCCAAGCCCATGCCCGGTAGCCTTGGAATATGCGACGGTCTTTCATGCCCAAGGGCAGAATCCTCCCAGGTGCCTCGTCAAAAAAGGAAACATCCTTCTTGTCCTTAAACTCAACTCCGGCCTTCGATCACCAGTCGGACATTTGGTCATAACTTAGGGACATCCACAACATCAATTTTATGGCAAGGTTGAATTGCTTACGGGGCAACTAGAAGGGCATATCGTTTCCTTAAATAGTGAGTGGGTCAACCCCACAAAATATTGAACGGTCCAAATGCATTTGGAGGCGCCCACTCCAACTATGTAAATACATTTCCATAGGGGGAAGTAAGCTAAGCAGATCATCTTCTAGCGCGTCAGGCCGTCTCCTCTTTTTCTATTGGCTGTAGTGATCTGGTCAAAAACCCTCAAAGCCCCAAAACCATTCGCTGAGCAACCAAACTTTTTGGCATATTTTCCGGACGTATTCAGCCATGTTTGGACAGTGGCGAAACCAACAAGACAGGAGACTAAATAAATGACCTTAAGAAGCCCCACAAGCAACCACACCCTGGTGAAGACCCATGATGCCAGAACGTGACAAGAGAGACCAGAAGGGACAACAATTATACGTAAGTGCGTGTGGATTCCGTCGTTAGAATCAATGCAGGGATTTCCCCCCAGAAGTTTCTCTCGGCTTGCCCACGCTGCTCGATTGAGGCGATTGCTTCTTTCATTTGTCACCTACACAT
>MU090137.1:0-36728 GCA_014858505.1 Corymbia citriodora subsp. variegata
TCCATAGATGCCCAATGTTAGGTGAGTCTGTTGACAACTATAAAGCTTGTGAAGAATGTAGGAAATCTGACATGGATGTGGATGGCACGTGAGGTTTATTCAATCGATCAAACTTCAAACTGGAAGAATTTGGAGCAATTGGAAGCATCATGCAAAATCTAACATGTTTGTAAGACACTCCCTTCAGTTTTTGTATAGGATAATCCATTTTGATTTCCTGTCCAAATAAAACAGAGGAGTAGTGGTCCTTTAACAAAAAGCAGAAAGCTCTTGAGACAGTATATTTTCCTTTGTTTTTTTAACAAATAGTCAATTTTAAGGCTGCCTACCCTGTGCTTAATCTACATACACAAAGACACTTGTTTTCACTTTGCAAATAGGGAGGAACTGTGCATGAAGACAATTGTTTGCACTTTGCATGCATATGTATATCATTCCTTTGTTCTCTTTCATGTCTATAATGTTATCTTTGGACAGATGCTCCCTTTTTTTTTTTGGGTGAGAATATTCTCCTTGGTTAACATGCTCATATTCTTGTAGTTGTCTGGTAAATCCCCTCTTGACTAACTTGATGCAACCATTCTGATGTTTTTCCCCCTTTCTATTGGTAAATTAATAGGCTGTCTGAAGGTACGACTTGGCATCTTGACTCCTCCTTTTCTGCGCCAGGCAATTATTCATGGGCGTGACCCATCCCTCCTTAAATGCCTTAGCTCGTGGTAGGTGCGAAACTAAAAGCAGGATTGTTTCCATTTAGATGTTGTTTCTCGCTCTGCATGCCTTCAAATTCAAAATGTCAAATTGATGGTGGTTTATTATATCATTTCTTATCTGAGGTCTTTTCATGTAAATGCATTTATCTTAATCTGACTAAATGCCCTACTAGGTTGATTCGGCACTTTGACCTGAACAAGTTCAGACCAAACGAAGTCCAAAAGGGAAGAGATCAGTTTGGCTTGCATTTTTGCAATTATGGGGATTGGGTGGCCGTTGATCAATTACAAGGCTGGCATTTTGGGGGTGGATTAAGTTCTGTTTGATGCCATGGTTAGGCTATCACTTTTGGGTAATGATCTTTTTACAACTGCATTAACGGATGCTTCGTTGCCCCTCTTTACTAAAGACACCGATAATTCGTTGACGAGCAGTCCCCACAGTCATAGTAAATAAAACCTCCAACCAGTGGGGTCTCATCTTTTTGTAGCTTTTGATCATTCAGGATATTGGGTCAGAAGTTGCTCAGAGTTGAGTCATTATCGCCTAGTGCAGCTAAGGACCGTGAATACCTCGGTCTTAGGATTTGGATTGTCCGAAAATCAAATTGCAAGCTTTCACTTTAAGCTTCTTTGCTCTACTTATTCTGTTGCCCTGGCGTTTCGAGTTAACCTGTCCACATTTACTGAATGAGGAGCAATCTGTTTCTTGTTTTCAGATGAGTACTTTCACAATGGTCCATCACACTCTCCGTCATATTCCATTCAAATCTTCCAATGAGAGGAATGCTGCTCAAGCCCAGCTGAACGGAACCGTCCAGTGGACGGCGTCCACTGCGATTATCCTAAATGGTAATAAATCTTGTATTTTCCTCAAGTTGCTTCATTACTTGCTCTCTTTTGCTCGCATCTCATATATGAATGAACTAGCAATGACATGGTGGTGGTGGCAATTGGGTCTAGTACCTTTAAATTTAACACATTTCTGGGCATTGCCGTACAAAAATGTGGGGGTTGAGACACCACGAGTGCCATTACTTTCGTACGGCGCTCACTTTGGTGTCAAAACTTTTTTTTCGCTCACTTGAGTGCCACATTAGAGTAAAATCGATCACTTGAGTGCCACATCGCCGGAAAAGTTGACATAGCCGCTGGAATGCTGACATGGTAGCCGAAAAATATTATTTTAATATTTTAATTAATTTTTTTGATTTTTTTGATTTTTGATTTTTTTTTTGATTTTTTGATTTTTTTTTTAAGGCCGGCGAGGGCCACCGTTGACCCTCGCCGGCCGCCGAACTCTCACCCAAATTGGGCGAGGGCTCCCTCGCCGTCAACCGCGAAGGCCTTGGGTGAGGCCGGCGAGGCCGTTGACGGCCTCACCCGTGGCGGTGACGGTGAAGGCCAGGCGGCCCTTGCCTAGATCTGGCCCTGAGCAAGGCCGCAATGGCCATCGGCAACCATGGGGAGGCCGCGACGACCTCACCCAAGGCCTTTGCGGCCAACAGTGAGGGCCCCCTCGCCCAATTTGGGCGAGGTTTCCACGGCCAGCAAGGGTCAACGGTGGCCCTCGCCGGCCTTAAAAAAAAAGAAAAAAAATCAAAAAAATCAAAAAAATTAATTAAAATATTAAAATAATATTTTCGGTTGCCACGTCAGCATTCCGGCGGCCACGTCAGCTTTTCTGGCGATGTTGCACTCAAGTGATCGATTTTACTCCGATGTGGCATTCAAGTGAGCGAAAAAAAAGTTTTTATACCAAAGTGAGCGCCGTACGCAAGTAATGGCACTCCTAGTGTACTTATGCCCAAAAATGTGTATCAAGAAACTTTTGCATTTTTGACTATGGAAGATGAAATTATTAGCAAGTTGATGTGGTCATAGGTGAACCAGCTGTCTTAGCTTACTGCGTGCTTCGGAAGGAGGTTTTGTCACTTGCTTTGTCTTAAGAGTTTATCTTACGACCTTTGGGTGCAAGGATGAGTAGAATGATAAAAAGGCAAACTAAGATGCTCTTTTCTTATGCGGGATTGAAATTCTATGCTGTCTTATAAATGTCCACATAATCCATCATTATATGTTAAATGTCTTGAGTTTGAGCTAATTGAATATAATTGGATTGATGAGAATATGTGAACTCGACCACGTGCGCATCAAAAAAAAAAATGGTGTATGTGAATTGATCAGCCAAAATTTCCAGAAGAATGAGATTGCATGAGGATTTCATTTATAAGGTGCAAGCATGAAGAGGTTAATTACGCGTGGTTTCTCTTGTTGTCTCCTACTCATCTCTGGAGGTTGGATTTTGAACGTGGGAAATGAATGGAGGAAAGTGGACCGTGGCCCACTATGTATTAAATATTGAAGCATGCAAGGATGGGCGTGGAGCTGCACCGGTCTTCAATAAATTACTGTTTTCCCTTTACTGTCTTTTGCCAAAGCCATGTGAACGTGAAAATGAAGATTGTAGAAGAAGAGTAAGTCGAAAGAAAAGGGACATCACCATGAAGAGGGAGAGAGAGTGAAGGAAGACTTTCTCATGCTGCATGATGAGAGGCTTCTCTTGCTTATAAATAGAGAAGAGCCATCGAGGTAGAAGTGCGCCAAATTCCATTCGATGGCCGAGAAAAGTGAGAGTTCTTCTTGCGAGAAATTTTTTACACTCCAGTAATTAGCTTGTTAAATTTTTGTTAGGAGGATTTGTTTAATTTCTTGAATGAGATTTCATTAGGAATTGTGAAGAGTTAAATGTTGTGTGAGTTATTAAGTGTAATTAAGGGCTGAAATTTTTTTTAGAGAGTGTTTTAAGTGCTCAAGTGATTGTGATTTTCACTATATCATTTGGTTTATATAATGTAATTCTGTGCTGCTCTCTCCGTCAACGTAAATTCCGATACTTGGACTGAACCATATAGTTCTGGTGTCTAATTTCCTTTCCTTTCTCCCGACTATTTTATTCAATTCGCTTGATCAATATTCACAACAATAGATCTCCAAGGATTTTGAGTTACAACTTGCGTGCGGCTCACAAGTCTATACAAGAAAACTGGTGAAAGGTAAGCTGGTTTTGATCCAATATGTTATTCTGGCATTCAAAATGCCAGCTAGAGTCAGATGATGTGGATTGAATTCCTTGTGTCCTCCTCTTCACTTTCTCAACCTCGAGCCATCACCATGTTGACATGGCTGTCCATCGGCTTCTTAATGAAGATGTCACAATTCTAGAAGATGACGACCGCATTGCTGAAAATGAAGTCAATGGTGCCGTAGAATTGGCAGACGCGATAGAACTGTTGCTGGGAGTATGTATAGAGCATATCCTAGTAAGTATTGAAGCTACACTAGTAGAAGATAAATTGATAAGACTGACCAAAAGTGCAATAGTTTGGCACTTCTTGTGACCAGGCGTATTCTCGAATGTCATGTCTCTTGCTTAGAAGCCATCCCCTGAAACAATTGCACCATGCGATTTTAGTATAGAAATGAATTGGACACAATAAAAAAAAAACTAAAAAAATGAATTTAACTAGTGATAATAATAATAATAATAATAATAGCAAATATAATCCACTAATGGAAATGAATGTGTATGCATGTGGGTTATTGAAAAGCGAAAAAGTAGATGCGTGCTATCGACGTGCAGCTATCGTGCTAACGGTGTGCGGATGGTGGACCATGGTGATTTGAGCTATTTAAATTGAACACCTAAAATTCTTTTATTGTGCCCAATAAGTCCCTTTTTGAGATAAGATCATATGATTATCACTCCCTGTTTCCGAGGACTCTTGAAGACATTGAAACCTAGCCAATTCACCTTCCTCTCGGTCAACGCCCTGTGACCTTACTTCATGTACTCCCCTATAAAATAGGGTCTTGAGGGTTAACTCACCGCTACACTCATCCTATCCTTTCAGTTCTATCAACTGGTTGAGATCTGTCTTCATGATTGCCATCCTAGAGTACTTCTTCCACCATTGTCTCAAGTGGCTCTTGAGCAAGCCCTTGACCAGTGTGAGGTTGGAGGCGAGGGCGACCCGTGACATGTGCATTGAATTCCTTTTATCCTCCTTTTCACTTTCTCAACCCCGAGCCATCACCATGTTGACATGGTTGTCCATCGACTTCTTAATGAAGATGTCGCAATTCTAGAAGATGACGACAACATTGCTGAAAATGAAGTCAATGGTGCCGTAGAATTGGCAATCGTGATAGAACTACTGCTAGGGGTACGTATAGAGCATATCTCGGTAAGCATTGAAGTTACACCAGTAGAAGATAAATTGATAAGAGCTGACTAAAAGTGCAATAGTTTGGCCCTTCTTATGACCAGGCGTATTCTCGAATGTTATGTCTCTTGCTTAGAAGCCATCCCCAGAGACAACTGCACCATGTGATTTTAGTACATAAATGAATTGGACACAATAAAAAAAACTAAAAAAATTAATTTAACTAGTGATAATAATAATAATAATAATAATAATAATAATAATAATAATAATAATAATAATAATATAATCCACTAATGGAAATGAATGTATATGCGTGTGGGTTATTGAAAAGCGAAAAAGTATATGCGTGCTATCGATGTGCAGCTAGCGTGCTAATGGTGGACCATGGTGATTTGAGCTATTTAAATTGAACTCCTAAATTTCTTGTATTTTACCTTATAAGTTCCTTTTTGTGATAAGATCACATAATTATCACCCCCTGTTTCTGAGGACTCTTGAAGACATTGAAACCTGGCCAATTCACCTTCCTCTCGGTCGACACCTTGTGACCTTACTTCATGTACTCCCCTATAAAATAGGGTCTTGAGAGGGTGAACTCGCTGCTACACTCATCCTATCCTTTCAGATCTATCAACTGGTCGAGATCTGTCTTCATGATTACATTCCTAGTGTACTTCTTCCACAGTTGTCTCAGGTGGCTCTTGAGCAAGCCCTTGACCGGTGTGAAGCTGGAGGCTAGGGCGACCAGTGAGATGTGCATTGAATTCCTTGTGTCCTCCTCTTCACTTTCTCAACCCCGAGCCATCACCATGTTGACATGGTTGTCCATCAGCTTCTTAATGAAGATGTCACAATTCTGGAAGATGACGACCGCATTGTTGAAAATGAAGTCAATGGTGCCGTAGAATTGGCAGTTGCGATAGAACTGTTGCTGGGAGTATGTATAGAGAATATCCCGGTAAGCATTGAAGCTAAACTAGTAGAAGATAAATTGATAAGAGCTGACCAAAAGTGCAATAGTTTGGCACTTCTTGTGACTAGGCGTATTCTCAAATGTCATGTCTCTTACTTAGAAGCCATCCCCAGTGACAACTGCATGAATTTCGAGAGATTAGTCCAAGAGTGTTGACACCTAAATTTTGACTAAATATTTATATTTAATCTGCATAGAAAATTAGGGCATAATTGGCCCTAGCAAAAATGATTTTTCGTAGCACTTAGGTATTAATATTGTGCATGTCTACTAGGTTTTATTTTCCCCTTATTTTACACTATTTTTTGGATTATTATTATTATTAGTATTAAAAAAAAAAAGAGGCCCATGGAGGGGCTGGGCGCGAAAGCCCAGCCCCATTCTTCTTTTATTTCTTCTTGTCCACGCGGGCCTAGGCCCATCTTTCCCCCACTCTTCCTTCTGCAGCAGCCCGGCCCGGCCCCTTCTCCTTCTTCTTCTTCCTTCCTGCCTCCTTCCTCCTCTGTCTCTGCAACTCACGCGCGAAGACAGCTTGGTCAGAGAGAAAGGGACAGATCGGTGACGGATGGGGACTCCTCGCACGCGCCATTAATGCCACCCAACGGAGCAGCGCGAAGACCGGCGGGAGACCCGGATGGATGGGACTCGTCTTCAATGCGAAGCAAGTGGCGGAGCACGCGGGCGACTGAGGTCACGCCGGTTCGGCCGAGGGAGAGCCCGGCTGGGTGCCGAGGACTGCCGGTCGGAGTACCTCCGTCGACCGG
The DNA here is from genome assembly GCA_014858505.1 of Corymbia citriodora subsp. variegata. Lineage (NCBI taxonomy): Eukaryota > Viridiplantae > Streptophyta > Magnoliopsida > Myrtales > Myrtaceae > Corymbia > Corymbia citriodora. Next base: position 6,680 of record MU090137.1, read on the forward strand.
GCTCCTCGCCTATAAATAGAGGGGTCGATCGAAGGAGAAAAGGAGAGAACACAGCAACACGGAAGCAAAAAAAGGAAGAAAGAGAGAGATCTGAGAGAGAAGTGAGATCTGAGAGGGGAGGAGAAGCAGAGGCTCGGAAGGCTTCCTTGGAGAGACATCCGAGAGGCCGGTTCCGAGCAACCGCTGATCCGAGAGAGAGAGAAATTGGAGGCAGGCGGGGCGGAGGCAGATCTGCCGAGAGAAGCAGAGATCTGTGAGAGCAGAGGGAGAGAGACCGTCGGTTTCCCGTGCCTGAGTCACGGCCGACGACTCGCTGCCTTCCCCAGATCGAGTCCTGACGCCACCACCGCTCAACCACCCCCTGACGCCGTTTGTTCACCAGCTCCCGTCGTCGGCCGCGCCCAAAACTGTCGTCGTTTTGTCCCACGACGACTCAGCTGCTGATCTCAGTCCAACCTCCCCAACCTGTCGTCTTCACCAGCCGTCGCCTCTGCTTCAGCCGGCCACCGCCCTTGCTTCCGCCAGCCGTCGCCCCTGCTGCCTCTTGCCGCCTCGTCATCGCGTCAGCTGGTCTTGCGACAACCGCCGCCGCTCGCCGTGGCCAGGCGGGGAAGCGCTTGGCCGTCTCCCATCGGCGCCGCGGAGAATCTGCAGGGAGGGGGCGGAGCAGTCGGGTCATGACCGGGTCGGACCCGTCAACCCGGTCGACCCGCTAGGGTTTGGTTTTGTGGTCTATGGGCTGAAGTGGATTAGGCTTGTTGGGCCCTTTTGATAACTTGGGCCGGACTTGATTTTTTTTGGGCTTGACTGTTTTTCTTTTATTTGCAGGTAATTCCCTTGGGCCAAGCGAATTTGGCCCATTAACCGAATTCGGCCCAGTCGAGGGGCCCAAGGCTCGGGAGCCCGAACTGGTCCAGACCCGGGCCGGATCTAGGAGACCCGACCCGGGTCCGGTTTGTTTATATTATTATAATAATAATATTTTCGAAAATAAAAATAAATAAAAAAATATTTTTTTTTCCAGAAAATCCGAAAAATATTTTATAATTTCCAAAAAGACCAAAAAATCCAAAAATGTTTCATATTTTCCAAAAAAAGCCAAGAAAATCCAGAAATATTTTATGTTTTCAAAAAAAAATCAGAAAAAGCCAAAAAAAGGTTTGTTTCAACAATGTATGGAAAAATCCTTGAAAAATGCAAAAATATCAAACTTGAGGGTTTAAACAAGATTAGGTACCGGAAGGGCATTAATGATTAACTAGTGTAATCAAGTCTTCGATCCTAGTTTATCTGGTTGCACAGGAGTAAAATATTTCTCCCGATATTTTACTTGGGTTTCTAATCGACCCACCCCAAACTGATTAGTGGCGACTCTTTTTTAAATGAAATTGAATTGCAAGTTAAAAACTCGAATCTTAAGTCGTGAATTGGTGGGCTTGGGAGAGCCCGGGCTAAACCCTGATGAAAGGCGTTCAGCCAAACCATTAGCCTCCCAAGACGCGAAAAAGGAGGTCGCGATAAAGAGCCAATACATTAATGAGCTATTAATTGACTCATGTTAGCTTAATTTGTCATCAAATGTAGCTTAAGTCATAGTGATGGAACCATCCGCAACATTTTTGCCGTCGAACATGATGTTCTTCACGTTTTCTTTGATATCTACTATCTTGTTTTGTACCCATGCCACTGAGCACGACCTTAGACTCATTGATTGTTTCGTCGGAGCTAGAATTTTCCTAGGCCACGATGAAGTCAGCCTTGGAAGTTTTTGCATTTTATAATGCCAGATGCTTGTTGTACGAGCTCGACCCAAGTATCGGTAGTGCTCCCGTAAGCAAATAGGGGGTAAGCAAGCAAGGTAATAACCACGTGATTTTAGTATAGAAATGAATTTACTGGACCCGATAAAAAGTTAAAAAAATTGAAATGGACAAAGAAAGCAAATGGATTACCTCTCTAGCCACCATCATGGTCACATCAAGTGGATCGAATTCCTTGTGTCCTCCTCTTCACTTTCTCAACCCTGAGCCATCACCATGTTGACATGGTTGTCCATTGGCTTCTTAATGAAGATGTCACAATTTTGGAAGATGACGACTGCATTGCTGAAAATGAAGTCGATGGTGCCGTAGAATTGGTAGCCGTAATAGAACTACTGCTGGGAGTACGTATAGAGCATATCTTGGTAAGCCTTGAAGCTACACCAGTAGAAGATAAATCGATTAGAGCTGACCAGAAGTGCAATAATTTGGCGCTTCTTGGGACCAAGGTATTCTCGAATGTCATGTCTCTTGCTTAGAAGCATCCCCAGAGACAACTGCATGAATTTCAAGAGATTAGTTCAAGAGTCAATATATTAATGAGCTATTAATTGACTTATGTTAGCTTAATTTCTTGTTGAATGTAGCTTAAGTCATAGTGATGGAACCATCCGCAACATTTTTGCCGTTGAACATGACGTTTTTCATGTCTTCTTCGATATCTACTTTCTTGTTGAAGACTCCCGCTTTCATGTACATTACCACTCTCTTGGGTTTTTTCATACCCATGCCATTGAGCACGGCCATAGACTTATTGATTGTCTTGTGGGAGCCAGAATTGTCTTAGGCCACGATGAAGTCAGCCTTAGAAGTTTTTGCATTTTATGATGCTAAATGCTTGCTGTACGAGCTCGATCCAAGTATCAATAGTGCTCCTGTAAGCAAACAGGGGTAATAACCATGCAATTTTAGTATAGGAATGAATTCATTGGACCCAATAAGAAGCTAAAAAAAATGAAAAGGACAAAGAAAGCAAATGGATTACCTCTCCAGCCACCATCATGGTCATGGTCAAGGGACTCGAGCTCTTGAGTGCTGGGGGTGGTGGCGGCGCCATTGTCGTAGAAGGTGGTGGTGGTGATGGCAATGAGGAGGAGGAAGGCGGCAATGAGAGTTCAAGTGGGCATTATGACTGATCTCCATCGATGGGTGTCGAGTAGCGAGGCAAAGTTTGAAAAATGTAGGATTTTTTATGGTAGAAGTTCGTGAGGGGACAAGGTTCCTTTATAGGCCCATGGAGGAGAAAGTGGTTTGCAAGCACCACGTCATCAGCTGATGTGACGCGCATTTTTTACTCATGTCCAATAGCAAGTTGGCACGTGCCTGAGGTGGAATAAAAAAAATGAAATTTTGATTTTTATCTTCTTCTTCCTCCACCACAGAGCACCCCTACTTCGGCCATCATCTCCACCCGTCCCGACGTTGCTTACGGTCCTTCCTCCTCTATCACAAAGCACCACCTCTCTGGTCACCATCTCCACCGCTTCCGGTGGCGCTTGTGGTCGGCCTAGATTGCACCTCCGTCGTCACTCACTGTCAGCTCCAATGTTGCTCATCCAAATCTGACACCTCTCTCCGTCGTCGTTGCCAGCAGAGTTGCCATGGACCTCGCCTTCAAGGCCTGCGGCCATGGATGAGCTCCCATTTGAAAGTTCGCAGTCTTCTTGCTCACCTCCATCAAGGGTCTTCACCAGATCTGGAAGTTCTCCGTCATCCTTGCTCATCCATGGCTGGTGCCATGGCTTGGAGCCAAATCTGTTGCAGCCATGGCTTCACAAACGAGGTCAGCCCTCACTAGATTTGGGCGACGGATGGCCTCACCAGGGCTTGTTCCATCTTTTTTGAAGGTTCGGTCATGATGGCTCGACTGAGATTTGGAGGAGTTGCTAGGCCATGGCTCGGTGAAGATCTAGAGAAGGCTTGGCGCTCAGCTCTTCTGAAGCTCGACAATGGGTTTGCTTGGGCAAGATGATTGGAGGATGGAGTCGTAGAGGTCACTGAGATTTGAAGGCTTGGCCAGGTCTGTGGCGGCCATGGTTCTGTGATTCCAAATCTGGATGCTACCAAGCGCCGCCGGAAGAGGCGGAAAAGATGGTTGGAGGGGTTGTGCTATGTGACGGAGGAAGATGAAGAGAAAGAAAATATTTTTATTTTTTATTTTCCATCTCAGCTACCACTTGTCGATTTGTTATTAGGTAAAAAGAAAAAAATGCATGCCATGTCAGTGATTGACGTGGTGCTTGGCGAGCATCGAATAGTTTCTCCCCATGGAGAGCAAGGTGGACAAAGTGAAGACATTGCATGCAAAACAATGAACATTAATTTCTTAACACCCTAGTTGCATGCATTAATCTATCCATGTATATACAAAATGGAAATTACATATACGAAAGTTTCCATTTTAAGAGGTTAGGAATTTAAGTGTTAGATTTAAAAAGCTCAAATTACCGTGGTTCACCATTTGCACGCTGGTGGTACATCGGCTGCACGCCGATTGCACAGGTGTCTTTTATGCTTTTAAATAACCTACATGTCTATGCATTCAATTTTTGCATGCGTGTAGCTCAAGTCATAGTGGCGGAGCCATCCGCAACATTTCTATTGTTGATGACAATGGTCAGATCCACGTTGTCGCCGACGAACATAAAGTTCTTTATGTCCTCTTTGATATCTACTTTCTCGTTGTAGACTCCCGCTTTCACATAGATTATCACTCTCTCGGACCGTTTCGTACCTATACTACCGAGGGCGGCCATAGACTCATTGATTGTCTTGTGGGAGTCGGAATTCTCCTAAGCCATGATGAAGTCTGCTTTGGAAATTTTTTTGCATTCTAGTATGCTAAAAGCTCAATTAAGTGTCCAGCCCAAGCATCGGCAGTGCTTTTGTAAGTAAACAAGGGTAATACCCATGCAATTTTAGTATAGAAATGAATTTATTGAACATAATAAAAAGCTAAATAAAATGAATAAGACGAAGAAAGCAAATGCATTACCTCTCCTGCCACCATCGTGGTCATGGTCAAGGGCCTCGTACTCTTGAGTGCTAGGGGTGGTGGCAGCGGCGGCATTGACGAAGAAGGTGGTGCTGGTGATGATGAGGAGGAGGAAGGTGGCAGTGAGCGTCCAAGTGGACATTTTGGCCGATCTTTGTTGATGGGTGCCGAGTCATGAGACAACATGCGGTGAAAATGTAGGATTTTCGGATGGATGAGGTTTGCGGGGAGGAAGGGTTCATTTATAGGCTCGTGGAGGGCAAAGTGGACAAAATGAAGACACTGCATGCGGAAAAATGAAGATTAATTTCTTGATACCCCAATTTCATGCCTCAATCCATTTTAAAGAGCTTAGGAATTTAAATGAGCTCAAATCACCATGATTCACCATTTGGACATTGGTGGCACGTTGGTTACACACATTTACTTTTTTGCTTTTCAATAAGCCACGTGTATATGCATTCATTCTTTGTACGCATGTAGCTCAAGTCATAGTGATGGAACCATCCGCAACATTTATGACGCCAGAAACAACGGTCCAATCCATATTGTTGCTAATGAAGATTTTTTTCATGTCCTCTCCAATATCTACTTTCTCATTATAGACTCCTGCTTTCACATAGATTACCACTCTCTCGGGCCATTACATACCCATGCCACCGAGCGCAGCCACAGTTTCATTGATTGTCTTGTGGGAGCTGGAATTGTCCTAGGCCACGATGAAGTCGGTCTTGGAATTTTTTGCATTCTACTAATGCTAAAAGCCCATCGTATGAGTCCAGCCCAAACATTGACAGTGCTCCTGTAGGCAAACAGAGGCAATAACGACGCAATTTTAGTATAGAAATGAATTTATTGGATACAATAAAAGCTAAAAAAAAATGAATAAAACAAAGAAAACAAATGGATTACCTCTCCAGCCACCATCATGGTCATGGTCAAAGGCCTTGGGCTCTTGAGTGCTGGGGGTGGCGGCGGCGTCATCGTCGAAGAAGGGGGTGGTGATAGCAATGAAAAGGAGGAAGGCGTCAGTGAGGGTCCAAGTGGACATTATGGCTAATCTCCATTGATGGGTGTCGAGTAGTGAGACAGTGTGAAAATGTAGGATGTTGGATGGCTGATTTTTGTGAAGGGGATCAGGTTCCTTTATAGGCTTGTGGAGAGCAAAGTGGACAAAGTGAAGACACCGCATGCAAAACAATGAAGATTAATCTCTCGACACCCCGGTTGCATTCATCAATCCATCTATGTATATACAAAATGGAAATAACAAATATAAAACTTTCCATTATAAAGATCTTAGGAATCTAAGTGTCCGATTTAAAGAGCTCAAATGACCGTGGTTTACCATCTGCACTTGGGTGGCACGCCGGTTGTACGCATGTACTTTTATACTTTTCAATAAATCACATGTATATACATTCATTTTTTGCACACATGTAGCTCAAGTCATGGTAGAAAGAACCATCCAGAACGTTTTTGTTGCCAGTGACAATGGTTCAATTCATCTCAGTCGCTGGTGAACATGAAGTTCTTCATGTCCTCATTGTATACTCTCGCTTTCACGTGGATTACTACTCTCTCGAGCCATTTCGTACCCATTTTATTGAGTGCGACCACAGCCTCATTGATTGTTGGGAGCCGAAATTGTCTTGGGCCACGATGAAATCGGCCTTGGAAATTTTTGCACTCTACAATGCTAAAAGCTCGGTGCACGGGGCTAGCCTAAGCATCGGCAGTGCTCTTGTAAGCAAACAGGTGTAATAACCACGTGTTAGTACATAAATGAATTTATTGGACACAATAAAGAGCTAGAAAGATAAATAAGGTAAAGAAAGAAGACCATTGTGTTCATGGTCAAGGGCCTCGTGCTCCTGAGTGCTAGAGGTGGTGGCAACGGTGTCACGTCATGAAATTCAAAACCCTTTTGAGAGGGAATAATCGCGAATCCTCCAAATGGCCAGTCAGTATGGGTCGTAGCAAAATGGCATTAGAGAGAAATTAACAAGGCATGAGAACCCAAGATTGGACTTAGAATTGTTGGGAACGTTGGGATGGGCTTTCGGGCGATGCTTCCTTGACAGTCGATGGAGTCAGTCAAGCCGAGTTTTTGAGAAAGGGATTTTGGACCGAGAAATCGAGCCTATGAGGACTTGGGCCGGACAAGTACAGTGAGGGCCCCACACCCAAGGTAGGATGGCCATCGTGGAAGACCGAGACAGCGAGCAAGCCTGTTGGACTGAACGACCCCTCACCTGTCCTAGCCCGCCATTTAAACTTGAGTCAATTCGAGCCCAACAAATTCTTGGGCCCGTTCCTACCCCTTTCCCCAGCCTGTTTCCTAGGCCCGCCTTTCATTTTTAGGCCAAGGACAGTTTGGGAATTGTGCAAGATGGAAATGACCATTTTGCCCCTAGATATTTTGGGAAGAGACAAAAAGGAAGAGAGAGATGATGAGGTCATGTGCTTGGGAACTTGGTGCAGCCATTAAGGGCATTGATGAAGGACTTTGAGCTCAAAGTATCTCTCTCTCACTCAGCTGAATGAGAAGAAAATCACAACCCTCTTTCCCTTGCTTCTCCTTGCATTTTCTGTAGTTTCTGCTTTGGACTTCTCACCGAAATTGGAGTTGTTCGTTACCTTTCGGTGGAATCTCGGGCCGTGCCACCTATCAAAATGTTCAGAACAGAATTACATACTGTTCACGTCGGCCGATCGCCAAACGGAGCTGCCGCCCATCCCGTACGGCCGCTTGAAGTCGGTGGTCCTCCATCCGTCACTGTGCAGTGCCTCCTATGCAGCTTCGGTTTTTCTTCCGTTCTCTCCATTTTTGGCCTACCCAATGCCCACACCAGCCACACACAACTCCCCCTCGACCCCCAGGAGCCTCCGGTCATTGGCCACGAGCTCGCCAAAGCTCCCACCAGCTTGTTTTTGCTCCGACCAGCAACCTCCTCCTCCTCCTGCAGTGCTGTTTTGTGAAGTTCAGTGGGGAATTCGAATTTGTTACTGCTATGTTGAGCTCGGGACCACCTTGGAGTGTCGTGGGAGAAGTCCCCGGGTGTCGGGTTCGTCGTCGTCGTCGCATTCGTGTCTCCGGCCCGCTTAACGGGTGAGTTTAACTCCTAAACCCTATTTAGTGCCTAAACTAGCTCAGGGTTGTGTTAATTAGTGCTAAGGGCTGATTAAGGTGTTTAATTAAGTGTATTAACCCTAAGATAGGTGGTTAGATAGTGGATTAAGATTAGCTTAGTTTAATCTTGCTTATTTATGCTTAATTGTGCTTAATTAGGCCTAATTGTGTGTTTGGTGCTAATTAATCATGTTTGTCCTTAATTGCTTGATTAATGTGATTAATTGTTTAATTTATTGATTAAATTAATTTCTGCATTTAATTAAATAATTATTTAATTATTTAATTTTCGGAATTTATTTATTTAATTATTTTTAATTTCTAAATTTAATTAATTATTTATTAAATTCGAAAATTACTATTCATCCGGAAATTAAATTGTGTAATTTCATGTGCATTGATTTTATGGAGTGAATTGAATGTGTAATTGTATGAGCATCCGCATAAATTGTGTAATCTTCATAAAAATGAGAAAAAGATGAATTGTCCAAGGGATACCGGAAATGGACTACCTTTATGAGAAAGAAAGTGATTTGTCTGGAAATGGACCGCTTTTATGAGAAATGTGGGGAAAATGGTTTGTCCGAGAGACATTGGAAATGGACCGCTTTTGTGAAAAATGATTTGAGGTTTCATATGTAAGCATGTGTGCATTGGCTAATACTCAAAGATAATAAGTGGGTTGTGATTGTATGCTTGCATGATCACTAAGTTGAAACCGCCGTCTTAGGAGAGTATCCTTTGACGTTCTGTGGGCATGCTGTCTTGGGAGAGTATCTCTTGACGTTCTGTGGGCATGCGGTCTCGGGAGAGTATCCATTGACATCCTTTGGGCATGCAATCTCGGGAGAGTATCCCTTGACGTTTGTTGGGCATGCGGTCTCGAGAGAGTATCCCTTGACGTTCGTTGGGCATGCGGTCTCAGAAGAGTATCCCTTGACGTTCATTGGGCATGCGGTATCGAGAGAGTATCCCTTGATGTCTTTTGAGCACGGAAGGGCACGGTTGCGCCTCTACGAAGGAAGGGCACCGTAGCTCCGTTGCGCCTCGGTTGTAGCATTGTGGAGCAGTAATAATCGGAACATGTGTGGATGCGAGAGTGCATGAGAAAACATGGCATCATTGGTTCTGATTATGCATGAGATGATCACATCATTTAGGGCACGCGCGCATGAATTGATAACGTGCAAGGTGTGGCAATAGCCAGGTGAGATCACTTATGATGCGACTCGCATGTAATTGGTGAATTGCAGATCTAATGGCCATGTGCATTGCGTGTATTGTATTGACATATAACGTGCAGGGTATGGCATACCGGGTAAGGTTGCATGCGAACCAGCTTTTGATTGTTGGTTGATCCTGCTTGTTATTTTATTGCCGATTGCTGGTTGTTGTGATTGGGTTGTGTGAGGGGTGGCTCTGGAGAGATGCCCGGGTTCAGTTGGTGTACTAACCGGGGCTTACGAGAAGAACTCGCTGAGATTTTATTTCAACCCGTCGTGGTTAACAATTTTCAGGCCTCTAGAATGGCGCACCTGCAGTGGAGAATCCTGCCCTCACCCCACTAGTGATTGACCCGACGGAGCCGAGTCCAATGGGTCCGAATGACCGTGGTGCCAAACCCGAAGATTCATTTTATACAGTTGGATTAGCCTAGCCGAGTTTCTTTTTGGTTTGGCTTAGAGGATGGATCGGCCCCTGTTGTCGGGCTTGTAAGTCGGAAAACGATCCTCCGTTGGTTAATCTATTAAATTGTATAAATGAGTAGTGATGGTTGTTCTTGTTATTTATCTCTCTATCCCTGATTAATCGATTGATTGATCGTTGGACTGGGGATGGTTCGTCTTCCGCTTGCGCATAATGAAAGATTAAAATGAATGATTGTCGATGAGTCCTAAGACATCGCTTTCAATCGACCAAGAGAAGGGGTTGTCGCGTGCTCGGGGTTCGGGGCGTGACATCCCCGTTGGTTTTGGTATCAAAGCGAGGTTGAGACTTGGAGTGATAAGGTGTGTGGGATTTTTGGGATAGTGAGATAGGGATGGCTTTTATATTATGGGAAGAGACAAAAAGGAAGAGAGAGATGACCATTTTGCCCCTAGATATTTTGGGAAGAGACAAAAAGGAAGAGAGAGATGATGAGGTCATGTGCTTAGGAACTTTGTGCAGCCATTAAGGGCATTGATGAAGGACTTTGAGCTCAAAATATCTCTCTCTCACTCAGCTGAATGAGAAGAAAATCACAGCCCTCTTCCCCTTGCTTCTCCTTGCATTTTCTGCAGTTTCTGCTTTGGACTTTTCACCGAAATTGGAGTTTTTCGTTGCCTTCCCAGTGGAATCTCGGGCCGTGCCACCTATCAAAATGTTCAGAACAGAAATTACATACTGTTCACGTTGGCCGATCGCCGAACAGAGCTAACGCCCGTCCCATACGGCCGTTTGAAGTCGGCGGTCCTTCGTCCATCACTATGAAGCGCCTCCTGTGCAGCTTCGGTTTTTCTTCCGTTTCTCTCCATTTTTGGCCTACCCAATGCCCACACCAGCCACACACAACTCCCTCTCGACCCTCAGGAGCCTCCGGTCACCGGCCACGAGCTCGCCGGAGCTCCGGCCAGCTTGTTTTTGCTCCGACCAGCAACCTCCTCCTCCTGCAGTGCTGTTTTGTGAAGTTTAGTGGGGAATCCGAATTTGTTACTGCTATGTTGAGCTCGGGACCGCCTTAAAGTGTCGTGGGAGAAGTCCCCAGGTGTCGGGTTCATCGCCGTCGCCGCATCCGTGTCTCCGGCCCACTTAACGAGGGCGTTTAACTCCTAAACCCTATTTAGTGCCTAAACTAGCTCAGGATTTGGTTAATTAGTGCTAAGGGCTGATTAAGGTGTTTAATTAAGTGTATTAACCCTAAGATAGGTGGTTAGATAGTGGATTAAGATTAGCTTAGCTTAGCTTAATCTTGCTTATTTATGCTTAATTGTGCTTAATTAGGCCTAATTGTGTGTTTGGTGCTAATTAATCATTTTTTTCCTTAATTGCTTGATTAATGTGATTAATTGTTTAATTTATTGATTAAATTAATTTCTACATTTAATTAAATAATTATTTAATTATTTAATTTTCGGAATTTATTTATTTAATTATTTTTAATTTCTGAATTTAATTATTTATTTATTAAATTCGGAAATTACTATTCATCCGGAAATTAAATTGTGTAACTTCATGTGCATTGATTTTATGGAGTGAATTGAATGTGTAATTGTATGAGCATCCGCATAAATTGTGTAATCTTCATAAAAATGAGAAAAAGATGAATTGTCTGAGGGATACCGGAAATGGACCGCCTTTATGAGAAAGAAAGTGATTTGTTTGGAAATGGACCGCTTTTATGAGAAAGGTGGGGAAAATGGTTTGTCCGAGAGACATTGGTAATGAACCACTTTTGTGAGAAATGATTTGAGGTTTCATATGTAAGCATGTGTGCATTGGCTAATGCTCAAAGACAATAAGTAGGTTGTGATTGTATGCTTGCATGATCACTAAGTTGAAACCGCCATCTCGGGAGAGTATCCCTTGACGTTCTGTGAGCATGCTGTCTTGGGAGAGTATCCCTTGACATCCTTTGGGCATGCAGTCTCGGGAGAGTATCCCTTGACATTCGTTGGGCATGCGATCTCGGGAGAATATCCCTTGACATTCGTTGGGCATGCGGTCTCAGGAGAGTATCCCTTGACGTTCGTTGGGCATGCGGTATCGGGAGAGTATCCCTTGACGTCTTTTGAGCACTGAAGGGCATGGTTGCGCCTCTACGGAGGAAGGGCACCGTAGCGCCGTTGGGCCTCGATTGTAGCACTATGGAGCAGTAATAATCGTAACATGTGTGGATGCGAGAGTGCATGAGAAAACGTGGCATCATTGGTTCTGATTATGCATGAGATGATCACATCATTTAGAGCACGGAATCCGAATTTGTTACTGCTGTGTTGACCTCGGGACCGCCTTAGAATATCGTGGGAGAAGTCCTCGGGTGTCGGGTTCGTCGCCGTCGCCGCATCCGTGTCTCCGGCCCGCTTAACGGGTGAGTTTAACTCCTAAACCCTATTTAGTGCCTAAACTAGCTTAGGGTTTGGTTAATTAGTGCTAAGGGTTGATTAAGGTGTTTAATTAAGTGTATTAACCCTAAGATAGGTGATTAGATAGAGGATTAAGATTAGTTTAGCTTAATCTTGCTTATTTATGCTTAATTGTGCTTAATTAGGCCTAATTGTGTGTTTGGTGCTAATTAATCATGTTTGTCCTTAATTGCTTGATTAATGTGATTAATGTGATTAATTTATTGATTAAATTAATTTCTGCATTTAATTAAATAATTATTTAATTATTTAATTTTCGGAATTTATTTATTTAATTATTTTTAATTTCTGAATTTAATTATTTATTTATTAAATTCGGAAATTACTATTCATCCGGAAATTAAATTGTGTAATTTCATGTGCATTGATTTTATGGAGTGAATTGAATGTGTAATTGTATGAGCATCCGCATAAATTGTGTAATCTTCATAAAAATGAGAAAAAGATGAATTGTCCGAGGAATACCGAAAATGGACTGCCTTTATGAGAAAGAAAGTGATTTGTCTAGAAATGGACCGCTTTTATGAGAAAGGTGGGGAAAATGGTTTGTCCGAGAGACATTGGAAATGGACCGCTTTTGTGAGAAATGATTTGAGGTTTCATATGTAAGCATGTGTGCATTGGCTAATGCTCAAAGATAATAAGTGGGTTGTGATTGTATGCTTGCATGATCACTAAGTTGAAACCGCCGTCTCGGGAGAGTATCCCTTGACGTTCTGTGGGCATGCTGTGTTGAGAGAGTATCCCTTGACGTTCTGTGGGCATGCGGTCTTGAGAGAGTATCCCTTAACATCTTTTAGGCATGCAGTCTCGGGAGAGTATCCCTTGACGTTCGTTGGGTATGCGATCTCGGGAGAGTATCCCTTGACATTCGTTGGGCATGCGGTCTCGGGAGAGTATCCCTTGACGTTGGTTGGGCATGCAGTATCGGGAGAGTATCCCTTGACGTCTTTTGAGTAACGAAGGGCACGGTTACTACTCTATGGAGGAAGGGCACCGTAGCGTCGTTGCGCCTCGGTTGTAGCACTGTGGAGCAGTAATAATCGAAACATGTGTGGATGCGAGAGTGCATGAGAAAACATGGCATTATTGGTTCTGATTATGCATGAGATGATCACATCATTTAGGGCACGTACGCATGAATTGATAACGTGCAGGGTGTGGCAATGGCCAGGTGAGATTGCTTGTGACGCGATTCGCATGTGATTGGTGAACTGCAGATCTAACGGCCATGTGCATTGTGTGTATTGTATTGACATATAACGTGCAGGGTATGGCATACCGGGTAAGGTTGCATGCAAACCGGCTTTTGATTGTTGGTTAACCCTGCTTGTTATTTTATTGCTGATTGTTGGTTGTTGTGGTTGGGTTGTGTGAGGGGTGGCTCTGGAGAGATGCCCGGGTTTAGTTGGTGTACTAACCGGGGCTTTGGGGAAGAACTCGCTGAGATTTTATCTCAATCTGTCATGGTTAACAATTTTCAGGCCTCTAGAATGGCGCACTCGCAGTGGAGAATCTTGCCCCCACCCCACTAGTGATCGACCTGACGGAGCCGAGTCCGATGGGTCCGAGTGACCGTGGTGCCGAACCCGAAGGTTCATTTTGTACAGCTGGATTTGCCTTGTCACGCCCCGACTCTCGAGCACGCGGCAACCCCTGTTCTCTTGCGGTCATTTGATTTGCGACTCTCCAGGATCCGTCGCCGACCGTTAGTTTTATCTTTTGATTAAACGTATGCGGAAGCGAAACACAAACCCCGGTCAATTACAAAAGCAATGATAGCAGGAAAACCCAACAAGAACACATTCAAAAGTATTGCTTTATTTATCTACTGATTAACCCTAGGAAGTTTACAAGTACAAGCCCCTACCACGGGCATCTTCCTAATGAGCCAATGAGACCAACAGGCTAGGGTTAATCTACTGCCTTCAAAGACGGCCACGAGCCGAAACACGCGTCGATTCTCCATCCTACGGTCTTGAAAAATGTTAACCACGACGGGTTGAGATAAACTCAGCAAGTCAAAGTCCTAAGCCCCAGTTAGGAACTTCACTCGGCCTGGGAGCAATCTAACCATGCAACCTAGTTCCGGCAAACAATACATACCACACCTCAAGCAGCATCATCAGACGACAGTTCAATAAGCAGATGCAAACACAAGCGACCCTACCTGGCCTTAGCACACGCAACCTGCAGAAATTGTCAATTCAATCATCACGATATTAGGAGCATACGAATAATCAGAGCATCTCACGTAACTTTCTCATGTTTCACACCCACACATATGGTCCGATTATTACGACCCTCTAGGCCACGGCACAACCTTATGGTTGACGGTCAACTGGTCATAAACCAGGCATCGTCCTCCCTCGTGAGGCACGGCGACGTCATGGGCTTTCCCCCACCGACGGCATTCCATAAGGAGCATGGGCTCGGCCTCAACCGCGACTCCGCATCTGACCACTGTCAGGCGACCCAATGGTCACGGCACAACCCCGAAAGATTGGCGGTCATCCGGCTCAACCGGGCTATCAACTTTAATCTGACCATGCAACACATCAGCAAACAGTTCATTCTTGTCTTTGCTTTTGCTTGGTCGTGAATGCAACATTGCTCATACGCTCATGTCCATGCGATATGCCATTTCAGATAACCCACACAATATGTCATGCGGTATCACTCGACAATTCCAAAATTCAATTTTCAATCAGCATTCAATCACGCATATTCCCTAACTCTTGGGAACAACCAACAATTCAAGTCATTTTCAATCAATCCTGACTAATCAACATCATGATACTCGAATACCCAACCACGTGTCTCAATATTTAATAATAAATAAACACACGTCTCAATATTCAATAATAAATAAATACCTTTCCTCACGACTACAACAATCAACTATTTCTAACAATACTCAATTATCCCAAAATAAGTATAAAATATAATTATACTCAAAGATACTCATTTAAGAAGCATATAATACTATAGTTGATTGTTCCGATAAAATAATTCAAGTCCCACAAAATACTTATAATTATTTTTCAATCGCATAATTAATCATCCAACCCAAATAATTTCATTTAATAAAATCATTCTTTAATAAACCAATGTCATTTAATAATATAGTATATAAATACTATTGACTTTGGAAAAATAGACCATAGTAATTTTCCCCAAAATTACTCAATTAAAACCATTTCCAATAAATAATCACAATTAATTATTTTCTCCAAAAATAATTAAATTTCAGCAATGAATAGTAATAACAATATTACTATTAATAATTCGAAATTATAAATTAATTTAATAAATTAATAATTCCGAAAATAATAAATAATTATTATTATTTATCCCAAAAATAATAATAATAATATTTATTAATACTAACCATGATTAACACTAAGCAAAGCTTAATCAAATAGTATTAAAACACTAATAATCATCATCCAAAACACTAATCGATAATTAAACTAATCAAACTACTCCTAAGCAAGATTAACCCCTAAATAAGGATTAGGAAATCGACTCATGGTTTAGTGATTCCGACGACACGAGCGCGACGGTGGCGGCGAAGGGAACGCTCGGGAACTTATGGCGCGTCGGGATGAGGCGGCCCGGAACCGGGTCTCGGTGGCCAAGGGCGGCTGTCCACGCGGCAAGAAGCTGCGAAACGGAGGAATCGGCGGCATGGGGCTGGCTGGTGGGCGGCCCGGCGACTCCAAACGGTGGCCAGCAGCTCCGGCGAAGGCTGGACAGAGCTGGAAAGGGAGAAGGAGGGGCGGTGCAACTGGTTTCAGGGGGGGGACAGCAGCTGGGGTGGCTCCGGTGCGGCGGAGGGGTCTCGGGAACGGTCCCCCGGCGGCGGCAGGCGGCGACAGGCAGCAGCGAGGCTGCTGGCCGCTTCTCCTGGTCACGGCCAGAGGAGCTGAGGGGGAGAGAGAGAGCAAGGCGACGGTGGCGGCTGCTGGGACAGCTCCCGGATGGCCCCCAGCGGCGGTCTCGAGCGGTCGGACGGCGACGAAGGGCGACTAGACGGCGAGGGCAGCCATCCCGACCTCAGATCTGAACTGAAATGAGGGAAAGATGGAGGTGGCAGCTGGTTCGCGGGGTGGCAGCAGCGGTTTAGGCAGCTCGTCGGCGACTCCGGCGTCTGGGCAAGGCGGCCGGCGACAGCGGCGGCGTCGCAACCAGAACCGGAGCAAGACAGCAGCTGGGACAGAGGTGGAAGAGAGGAGGATAGAAGCTGAGCAGGGCCGGTTCAGCTGGAGGCCGACGGACGGCGACTCACCGGCGACCGGACGGAGAACAAGGGCGGTGGAGCTGCGGCGGTGATGGGGTGGTTACTGGTCTCGCCGACGGGGAAGCAAAGCAGCAGTAGCTTCGGCGAGGGAGAACAGCAGAAAGAAGAAGAAGGAAGGAAGAAGAAGAAGAAGCTGCAGTGGGGAGGGGCTGCGCGAACGAGAGAGAGAGAGAGAGAGAGAGAGAGAGAGAGAGAGAGAGAGAAGACCGGTCAAAGGGATAAAGAAAGATAAGATAAGATGGGGACAAGTGGGGCTGCCGACCAAGAGAAGAAACGTGAGGGGGAAGAGAAAGAAAAGGGCGAGGGGACATCGACGTGCATGGGGGGAAGGGGAGGAGAGAGAAAAGGGAGAGAGAGAGAGAACTTGCGGATAAGAAGGAGGGGAAAGAAAAGAAAACAAGATAAATATCTAAACAAGCAACTAGAAAGGGGTATTTTGGTTTTTTTACCCCTGAAGCACAAATTCCAAATATTTGGCTCCAGAACTCGGCCCGTTGAATCATTTTCCAATAATTCGGGCTTACCGATAAATCCGAGAATTAATGAGACAATGTCTAATATTTAGTCTCGACACCCTTAAAAATTCGATACCCGATACTGGATTGAAATTCGCGGTTAACATCGATCAATCGCGACTTTAGTACGACCTAACTTTCGGGCGGCGTTTAGGAGCTCTCGCGCGTTTGACCCGTGGTTGATAGCTTTTCAATCCACGATCGTGCATTCGAATCAAGGCAATCCTTGATTGTCATGTAATCAAGAGAGGTTAATTGCTCACGCTGAGTACAGGGCCAAAAGGAAATCGGTTTAACGTCGTCCGCAATTAATATCGAAGTCGTGCGGAATCACCCACAATCCGACCTCGTATTTTTGCCGACTCGATTTATTCCCGTTCGCTAATTGGCCTGCAACAATGTAGTATTATTCCTCTTTGATCCTTATGGTCAAGCAGCCTATCCCTGATTAAATTCACTAGTCGTACGCGTACCGATCCTTAATTGCCTTGCCGAACAGTTAGTTAACTCGTGAGGGGCCAACTCAGAGTAAACGTAACTAACAGTGCATTGATAAAATAACAATTTCATCTATCCCGGAATGGGTCAAAATTCAGGATGTTACATGCCTAGCCTAGTTCCTTTTTGGTTTGGCTTAGAGGATGGATCAGCCCCTGTTGTCAAGCTTGTAAGTCGGAAAATGATCCTCCGTTGGTTAATCTATTAAATTGTATAAATGAGTAGTGATGGTTGATTGATTGTTGGACTGGGGATAGTTCGTCTTCCGCTTGCGCATAACGAAAGATTAAAATGAATGGTTGTCGATGAGTCCTGGGACATCGCTTTCAATCGACCAAGAGAAGGGGTTATCGCGTGCTCGGGGTTCGGGGCGTGACAAGCGGCATTAACAAAGAAGGTGATGGGTGACTGCGATGAGGAGGAGGAGGAGGAGGAAGGCAGTAGTGAGAGTCCAAGTGGACATTCTGGCCAATCTCCGGTGATGGGTGCTGAGTTGCAAGACAAAGTGTGAGAATGTAGGATTTCAGATGGACGAAGTTTGTGAAGGGGAGAAGAGGTTCTTTATAGTCGCCCTTTAGAGTCAGATCTGAACAAATGTCATGAGCATATTGGTGGCATGTCGGCTGCACGACGATTGCACGAATGTATTGTTTTACTTTTTAATAACTCACATGTATATACATTCATTTTCATTGGTAGATTATACTTGGTATTATCATCACTAGTGCTACTAATATTTTCCATTGATTATGCACTTTGTTAAGTCTTCTAATTGAAAATAACTAAAAATAGAAACAATCTCGCTTTAAAAAATTAGCACTCCAAGTAGACAATTATGACCAAGAAAGCCAATGCATACCTCTCTTTGTTAGGGAAATCCCTTATAATGTTTTGAAGATGACAAAATAAATCAAAGGCTACTAAATTATGCTTCTAAGTCTGGATGAAGCAGATGGAGAAGCACAAGAAGCCTCTGAGTTTGGATGAAGAGACGTAGATTCTGAGTCTGTCCATACCAACGCAGAACTTGAGTTTGGCAAATTTTGAGTCTGTTCGTACCAGACAGAAAACTTAAGTAGACTCAGAAAATAAGTCTGTCAAACTCAGAATGAAATTACAGGATAAGATCACTAACAGTCAAGTATTTCACTTACTTTATTTATATTGATTCTGTTGTATCAAACTAATTGGCAGGATCAATCAACGGACAACTTCCAAAGAAAAATGGAACACTTATGGAAGCTCGGATTCTGATTGTATGGGCGAACAGAATCCAAGGGGATCTAATCTACCTCCAACAATTAAAAAGACTTGCCTTATAAAGTCTGTCTAGGAAAGGGAATATGAAATTCTCAAGGAAAGAACCAACGGTTGAGTGTGGCTTGGAGAGTATATAAGGATATGATGAAACCTAGGAGACTAGAGAGGATTAATATATTCCAAGGTTGATTCGATTCTTCATTAGTTGTTTGAAAAAGTGCGTAATTGAGTGATTCTAGTGAATTACCAAGAAGAGTGACTCTGTGAGACTCATCATCATCAAGTGCTAACGCTCAAGAGTGTGTAATCACCTTTGATCATATAGTGAAATCCAGCCTATTGGTTAATTGCTTGGAGAGTTGACATAGACTTGTCTAAAGCCGAACCACTATAAATTGTGTTTGCAATTTTCTCTACTCTCTCTATTTAATTTCAGTTTAATGATTGCAAAAGCCTTATTGTAATTGTGCGTAAAATTCCTCTATACCTATTCACCCCCCTCTAGGTGTTAATGCTAGTTTACAACAATTGGTATCAGAGCCTCGTGCTCAGTATTTTGAAGTGTTTATTACTTCAGAGCTAAAGATCTTTCATGGCTAGTACTTTTGCACCAGGTCTGACTGAGGGACGAAGCATCACCATACCACCTTATTTTGATGGGAAAGAGTACAATGTCTGGAAAAACAATATGAAGGCATTCCTAAGATCTAAGGATCTGTTGGAATGGGACGTTGTTGAAAAAGGAATCAATTCTAATGTTGCGTCAACATCTACTAGAAAAGAGAATGGTGAAACGCTTCAATCATCTGTCACTCTATCTCAAAAAAAGATAACAAAAAGAGAAGCTTTGTCTCCAAATGAATATAACCGAATCTCTTATTGTGAAACAGCAAAAGAAGTGTGGGATAGGTTGCACGTTACATATGAAGGGACCGATCGTGTAATGGAGACCAAAGTCAATATTCTTCTCGGGCAATATGAATCATTCAAGATGAAGCCAAGAGAATCCATTAGAGACATGTTCAACAGATTCACTAAAATAGTGAATTGATTTGCATATCAAGGACAACCAATCTTAGGACCCATGAAAGTTAATAAGCTTTTGAGAGGATTATCGAAGGATTGGAACAACGTCAAAACTTCCATCCGCGAAACATTGAGGATTTCGCCTTTATCTATTGATGAACTTATTGGAACTTTGCAATCATATGAAGTAGAACGTATAAATGACGAAGATCCGGAAGGTAAGAAGTTGATTGCTTTAAAATCTAATGCTGATTTTAATGAGGCAGATTCTGAGGAAGATGAAAAAGATGACGATGATGAGATGAAGTCGTTGATCAAAAAATTTGAACAAAAAAGAAGCAATTCAAAAGGGAAGAAGTCCACAAACGAACCCAATTGTCCTTTATTCAAGAAAAGGAAAGGGAAATTCGAAAAGAAGAATAAAGGCAAGTATGAAAAGTACATGAAGGCATTGAAAGCTGAAACGTGGAGTGACACTAAAGTCGAAGACAGTGAAGACGAATATGGCAATATTTGTCTAATAGCTCACACAGACTCAGACTCAGACAAAGAAATTGAGGTTAGTCATTCAGATATTCCTATTGAAGTTTCAGATTATATAAATGAGCTTTATTCAAATTTGAAATCCACTCTGAAAAGAATCTCTAGACTGAAAAAGGAAAATTTCAAGTTGGATCAACAAAATTCTTCTTTGAAAGGAAAGTTTGATGATCTGAAAAATGAATTTTTGGAAACCAAGGAAAATCAAGATCTTTTACTAAATGAGAATGAATCACTCAAGAAGGAACTTTTGGAAACAAAGGAAAATCGAGATTTTTTACAAAATGAGAATGATTCTCTCAAAAAGGAATTTTTAGATATTACTACAAAATTTTCTAAGGAATCAAAAACTTTATAGCACATACTTTCCATTCATATTCCCTATTACAACATGTTAGGACTTGGATGTAGTAAAGGAAGTGATTCTTTAATAGATTTTCCAAAAATCAAAGAAAGAATCATACAAAGACCTCCTCGACAGGCTTATAAAAACCATTTTAAAAAGAATTTTGTAAAACCTGTTGGATAACAAAATCTCAAATGTTCTAATTGCGGTGAAAAAGAACATTTTGAGAGTAAGTGTCCTAAAGTTTGGAGACCTGTTCAGAGAACTTGGATTAACAAAGCATACACTACTAACTCCAAAGGACCCAAGAAAGTATGGTTACCAAAGAAAATGTGAGTATGTGTTTTGATTGCAAGCAAAGGAGAAAGAGAATTTGGTAAGAAATATATATTTTTAAATTCTCAATTTATTTTGTGTGCTTGTTTTAAATATTTTCATTATACTTGATATTCGATATATCATTTTATGTCTCAATTGATTCAGAATTTATAATGACTATATTATATAATTGATTATATTGAAGGAAGAGTCGTGTGCTATATTTTTGGTACTTTCGTGAGTTGGAATTTGATACGTATGATTGATTTGATATCTTGCTTATAGATAATCATGATTATTTGATCATATTTTATGCTATCTTATTATGTTATATTTTTGTAAAGCAAAAATTTGTCTCACGAGATATTATTCAAGATAGGAAAGCATCATTGAGTTTTTATGAAAATTTCCTATTTGTGCTCTAACGTGAAAGAAGGATCCAAAGTCATGGATACCAAAAGCAAAAGAGGTTGTTGCAGGAAATTTTACTAAAGAAGAATAATTGCAAATCTACGCAAATCATTAAGCAATCAGAAAAATATCTCAAACGATGATTGACAATGATCTTTTCTAAATCAATGGTATATTTTAAATATATACCTTGGGTAAGGAAATAAAATATTCCATCTTTGTCATCTTACCTTCCAAAATTATACACAAATTTTTATGATTCTGGATAATTTTTATGACTCACGTGTAATATATATTGCAAAAATTCTCTTGTCAGATATTGCACATTTTTATTACTTGATTTGGCACGTGATAAAAATATCTACTTTCTTTTTGCATATTGCATCAATAATATCCTTTCGAAATTTATACTTAAAGGAAATCCCTTTAATCTTGAAAAATATTGTTGCATTTTAGGATTCACTTGCTATAATCTTAGAAGATATTTTATATTAGGCAAGTTTGATCCACAAATTGAAGGAAGGTATGTGCGTGATATATTCTATAATTTGCAAAGATTATTATCTATTTTACAAAGATTTGCAGGTGGCAAAATATATTTCCATATGAGGTTGGGAAAGCTTGATCCGATATTATGGAGATTTTTTAAGGCTCAAAAATTCTAATCATTGCACAAAATTTTAAGAAATTATTGAGCAGGCCACTAATGTGTCATAGGTAAGGTTGAATAGCTTTGAATTGAAATTTTTTTATATTGTCATATATATTATTCAAGTTATTTCACAAGAAAGGGACAACATTCTATTCAACGTGCACAAGCTGCAATAAGTATTATCGCAAATACTGTCATGAGAACAGGGGGAGAAAGTGAATATAAAAAGAAATGGAGAATCGTGATCATTTCGAAAAGGCAATAAATTGAGGGGGAGCATTGATCAAGTATGGAAGATTTTTTGAATTGATCTTGACCCTGATTACTATGGAAAGAAAAGGTAAATTGTGTTCTACATAATTCGGTAAGTATATCATCCATTTCTTTCCTTGGCAGATTTTTGTTGATATATGAGCTATATTGAATATTCTTTATGTTTGTATCAACATGATATCTTTAACGTTTGTGTTTCATGCCTCATATATATCTAGAGATATTATGTGGATTTATTTGAGCTTAATTATATTCTCCACGTGACACCCTTTTTCATTATTATCGCATTTTGATTATGACAAAAAGGGGGAGAAAATATGTATATGCATATGTGCTAATTGGTTTATATTATTTAGTGCAGAATATTGAGCTACAATTATTTATATATATTCTTTTGCTCAATTTATTAATTATCTTCTATTTTATAATCTCCTATTTTGAATGACATTCATTGAATATATAAAATTTTGGAGATTGCATTATGTGCTTATGATGCTTTGATTTATCAATATATTTAAAAGCATAATTGCATATTCAGAGATTGTTTTGTCATCATCAAAAAAGGGGAGATTGTTAGGGAAATCCCTTATAATGTATTGAAGATGACAAAATAAATCAAATGTTACTAATGTATGCTTCTGAGTCTGGATGAAGAGACGCGGATTTTGAGTCTGTCCGTACCAACGCAGAACTTGAGTTTGGCAAATTCTGAGTATGTCCATACAAGACGGAAAACTTAAGCAAACTCAGAGCATAAGTCTATCAGACTTAGAATGAAATTACAAGATAAGATTACCAACGGTCAAGTATTTTACTTACTTTATTTATATTGATTCTGTTGTATCAAACTAATTGGTAGGATCAATCAACGGACAACTTCCAAAGAAGAATGGAACACTTATGGAAGCCCGAATTCTGATTGTATGGGCGAACAGAATCCAAAGGGATCCAATCTACCTCTAACAGTCAAAAAGACTTGCCTTATAAAGTCTGTCCAGGAAAGGGAAGACGAAATTAATAAGGAAAGAGCCAACGGTCGAGTATGGCTTGAAAAGTATATAAGGATAGGATGAGACCTAGGAGACTAGAGAGGATAAACATATTCCAAGGCTGATTCAATTTTGCATTAATTGTTTGAAAAAGTGCGTAATTGAGTGATCCTAATGAATTACCAAGAAGAGTGACTTTATGAGACTCATCATCACTGAGTACTAACACTCAAGAGTGTGTAATCACCTTTGATCATATAGTGAAATCCAGCCTATTGACTGATCGCCTGGAGAGTGGACGTAGGCTTGTCTAAAGTCAAACCACTATAAATTGTGTTTGCAATCTTCTATACTCTCTCTATTTAATTTTAGTTTAATGATTGCAAAAGCCTTATTGTAATTGTGCATAAAATTCCTCTATACCTATTCACCCCCCTCTAGGTGTTAATACTAGTTTACAACACTCTTAACACCCCCTTCTCTTCCATAAAAAGCTAAGGCATGGCTAAGTGAGCAAGTCAAATAGATCATCAAACCCCCCCCCCTTAGGCCATCCGAAGAAGCATAACCTTCCTTTCCCAAAGCCATCCAAACAAGTCTGGTGGTTTGTGGAGACGCCACTGTGCTATGCCCGAGCATCCTGGACCGTTTTATCCTCCCCCATTGAGTAACCGCGTGAGTCAGGACTACTTGTTCTTATAAAGCATAGATAAATCACTCAAAGCCAAACTATGTCTTAAGTGCATTTGATTTGACTTTGGGGGAATGTTTTTGGAGAAATGCAAAGGCTTTTAGGTTAAGAGGGTTTTCTGAAATTTATGATTTTCATTATTTTTGGTATGTGAAGTGAAAATGGTATGCCAATCAAATAAATCAATAAATCTCCTTAAATGACCCTTCCCATAAAAAATGGACTAACCTCTTGAGAGGACATGGAAACCTAGCCAATTCATCCTCCTCCTCGTCGATGTGCCATGGCCCGAGTTCGTGTACTCCCTGTAAAATAGGGTCTTGAGGGCAAACATGCCACTCCACTCGTCCCATCCCTTTGGGTCTATCAATTGTCAAAATCCATTTTCATGGAAATGTAAGTAGTGTTTGGTAATATGCATTCTAAAAATATATTGAAAAATAACTTTGATGTAAATGCCATTTGGTAAAAATTATTTATTGTAAATAATTTTTACTTTTTTTATTATAAAAAATCTCAAAATATTTTATGGCGGAACTAAACAGCCATCGATGAGGGTGGCGATTGCTCGACAGTGGCATGGTGATCACTCAACGGTGGCATCCCAACCGCTCAATGAGCCTCACATTCTTGGGTGCTAGAGGCGGTGGTGGAAGTAGTGATGAGGAGGAGGAAAATGGCAGACGAGATTGCAAGTGGACATTTTGGTTAGCTTCTGGTGAAGTGTGTTGAGTCGAGACAAAGTGAAAAGGTAATATTGCCAATGAAGGAAATTGTGCTGGGACAAGGTTCATTTATAGTAATAGCTCATGGAAGGCAACACTTGGACCTTGTACATGCCCATGTGTTATCAAATGGAGATGGTATTGACCTTAGCATATTAGCACTTCGATATCAAGGCATTGATCTAAGTTTCAAAATTAACATACAAGCAATCCATGATTGTGAAGAAGTTATTATTATACTATTATTCACACTTAAATTTTGACTGCCCATTTAATAACAAACTACATAAAAAGCGATGAGTTAAAATTTGGTCCATAAAAATTGATATATACTAGAGTATTTGCTTTAATAGTAACATAATTTATTATTTAATTATAAATAACAACCGAGAGAGAAAAGGAGAAAAAAAAAGAGAGAAAATTTGAAAAATTGAACCGGGCTTCTTTGACCCTGCACGCTTGGTCTTGGTCCAGCCCCCTCTGCCTCTCCTTCCCGACTGGGCCTGGCCCAGCTTCCTTTCCTCTATGTCGATTGCTTCTTGCTCTAATTGGCTCCATCTCGCTTTTCCGATTGGTGTCTACCGTGCATTCCTTGAAATGCCGCAGTGAGATTCGGTTTTAGTGGCCTTGTTTTGGCTGAGATCGAGTCGCCCGCACACACGGTCTCGTTTTGTAAAGGCCTTTTTGTGATGTTTGGTGACTCCCGGGTGTCACGACCCTCCCGAAGGAGGTTGATGGATTACTAAACGCAGTGCTTAGCACGGACTCTCCCAAGTCCTACCAATCGCAACTTGGTACTCGATTCAACTATAATATTTATCTTACCTATTGGAGCCGCCACTAATCGATTTCAGGTCGATTAGACACCCAAGTAAAATGTGGGAGTACATTTTACTTCTGCGAACCAAAAATCATGAATTCGGGGACTTGTACCTTTTCTCCTTATTTTAAAAAATGTTTTGCATACAACCTTTGTTGGATTTTGTAATATTACACCATTAACATGTAAAATATGACCAAGCAATTGAGTGAACAATAAAATAACATCCAACGATAATGATCATGAGAAAATATGAACCTGAACATTTTTTTTTTTTAAATGACCAAGCAATTGAGCGAACAATAAAATAACATATTTTTTTTTAAAATGATAATGATCATGAGAAAATAATGTTTATAAGAGAGATTGGTACAAATCGGAACCACGATATTATATGAAACAACTAAAGGAATGTAGCAGCAATGACCAGCAGCAATGTAGCAACAATGACGCACCAGAGCAGCAATGAATGTCGACAAATCAGCAGCAAACCAGCAGTGAATTAGCAGCAAACCAGCAGTGAACAGCAACAAACCAGCAACAACCGGCAGTGAACAGCAGTAATGATCAACGATGGAGATCTTCAGTGAGGACAGAGCTTTTGTAGCCGCTATTGGAGACTCATTTGAAGACTAAGGACTCAAGAAAAGGATTGCGTTGTGATGTATACAAGGCACCACAACGATGTGAAAACACGAGAGAGCTTCATATGGTGATGAGAAAACTGATGATCCTCTCGTGCTCTTCTCCCCTCCTTTTATAATGGCCCCAAGCGTCTCTTTCTATGGGCAATTTTCTGAATTTCCTTTTCTCATTACCTTAATTCATGGTTTGCAAATTGGTACGCGATTTTGTGGCCAGCTCAATCTTTCCTATTTCACGTCTTGATTCCTTCCTTTGTCGAATTTCTTGCCTTCTTGCTCACCCGATATTTTGGCTCTTGATTCTTCCTTGCATAGCCAATCAGATTGATCCCATCTTATTTCCCAGCTCATTAGCTTCCTTTTGTAAGTCTCCACAACCCACACTTGCCACCAATGTCTTCGTTTTCTTCCCTCCATTTCGTCCATCTTATCCCATGAATTCCTCCGAAGATTCTTTGTGAAAATTGCAACCCCCTAGTATCCCACTGATTTCCTTCCGAATTTTCTATCCTCACGTGTGCAATTCATTTGTCCCCTTCCTCATATTATGGGCGAGGTTCATGGTCCCTTATTAGGCTGAACATAATTTCCGATTTTGCTTAAGCGTTGAGTCAGCCTGCAAATATAGCCACACGTTAGGTCAAAATTTAGGTGTCAACAGCTGCCCCTCTTTGAAGGGGAGTCTCGCAGAGGTTTCCTTCAAAGATTCATGACACCTAAATTTCAATTATGCAAATGCTCTCTTTTTTCTTTTTTCTTCTTTTGGGGGGGAAGGGAAATGCATTAGGAATGATGCTAGTACAAAGATAAAGTGTGTACCTATCAAGGTTGATCTAGAGTCCTAGAAAAGTGTATTCAGGTATGAAATTATTTGTTGAGAGTCTAGACAAATACCTCATATTGCCTTGAAGAGTACTTAGAACTCATCTCAAGTATTACAGACATCTAGAGCTCACCTTTGATTGCCTCGAAGGGTACCTGGAACTTACCTCAGGTATAATAGACAGACTATTGGAACTCGCCTCATATAGTCTAAAAGGGTACCTGGAACTCATCTCAGGTATTAAATAGACAGACTACTGGAACTCACCTCAAATAGTCTGGAAAGGTACTTGGAACTCACCTCAAGTATTAAATAGACATCTGGAACTCACCTCAAGTATTAAATAGACATCTGGAACTCACCTTAGATTGCCTTGAGAGGTACCTAGAACTCACCTCAGGTATTAAATAGACAGACTACTGGAACTCGCTTCATATAGTCTAGAAGGGTACTTGGAACTCACCTCAGGTATTAAATAGACAGACTACTGGAACTCGCCTCATATAGTCTAGAAGGGTACTTGGAACTCACCTCAGGTATTAAATAAACATCTGGAACTTACCTCAAATGCCTTGAAAGGTACCTGGAACTCACTTCAGGTATTAAATAGACATCTGGAACTCACCTGAAATTGCCTTGAAAGGTACCTGGAACTCACTTCAGGTATTAAATAGACATTTGGAACTCACCTCAGATTGCCTTGAAAGGTACCTGGAACTCACCTCAGGTATTAAATAGACATCTAGAACTCATCTCAGATTGCCTTGAAAGGTACCTGGAACTCACCTTAGGTATAATAGACAGACTATTAGAACTTGCCTCATATAGTCTAGAAGGCTACCTGGAACTCACCTCAGGTATTAAATTGACATCTAGAACTCACCTAAGATAATAAGCAGACTATTGGAACTTGCCTCATATAGTCTAGAAGGCTATCTGGAACTCACCTCAGGTATTAAATTGACATCTGGAACTCACCTCAGATATAATAGGCAGACTATTGGAACTTGTCTCATATAGTCTAGAAGGCTACTTGGAACTCACCTCAGGTTGCCTTGAAAGGTTCTTGGAACTCACCTCAGGTATAATAAACAGACTATTAGAACTCGCTTCATATAGTCTGGAAGGGTACCTAGAACTCACCTCAAGTATCTGAATTGTCTTGATGATATACAGGGAATCTTCATCGGGTAATGATTCAAAGGTAAGCAAAGTACTCGCCACATCGCTCTTGTCTCTATTAGATTAAATACCCATTAAATTACTTAATTGAGATTTAAGCATATCAATTTCACCATGTCTGAATCACCAAATTTCACAAGAGAAAATCATTATCAAAACAACCTTTATTCATGACATGGATTTACTCAAAATGCCAAATAAGAGACTTCCAGTCTGAAAGGCTTTTCACTCTTTGAGATGTTGTTTCATTATTGCGTGAAATGAAATGATCACTCTATCTCACCATTGGCATCATGTTAACAAGGGTCCGAGCTTTTCTTGCAAGCGGTACAATCTTACCGATCTAAGGGGTCTTTTAATAGGACCGTAATGTAGGCTTGGTCAAAGGATATTCAATTCATGGCTTTGATTGTTCTTCATGCATCATCTCCACTTGGTTTACAAATCAAGAACCCTGCAAATGAAATAGAAACAATCTTGCCTGCACTTCTTTGAGCGAAGCTTTTGACATCTAAAACCCCTATGTTAATTTAAGTGTCATAATCTGAAGAGACTTTAAAGGGATGTAACATAGGCTAGGTTTATGTGTTGAGAAATGAAAGGATTTGTTAGGCTCAAAGATTTTTGACCGAAGGGTTTTTAAGTAGGTGATCATCTTGGCATCATTACCAATCTTCTCCTTGGCATCGGGATTGTCTTCTTTTATCAACCATGAGAGTCCAACATTGATCTTTACAAAATCATTGCCTTTCCATTAGAGGATGATTTTTAGAAACTTGGCCTTCGACCTCAAAAATTGGGCTCCAATAGTTTTTCTCTCACCCCTTTTTTTCTCGTTTTTCTTTTCTTTTCCCCTTTTTCAATACATTTCTTGCAATGCCCCCAATGGAATAGAAAAACTTTGGCTTTTATGGCGCCATCAACTCTTGGACAATTCAGTTCGTTTGAACTCTTGGGTCTAGATCTTCAATCTACACTCCGAACCACATTGTCTCAATATGGTAACTCATTTACCTTGCCCCAGTGTGGGGATGATCACCAACTAGGTTTTTTTTAGAAATTAATTTACAGGCTCAATTGGGTTATGCAAGGGGTAAAATGTGTGTATGATAGAGAAATGAATACTCTTCATCATTTTAAGGCACTTAAATTCACATTTGAGTTCATTTGCATTAAAGACACTCGAAGATTGATACTAGTGAAGGCAAGAAAGTTCTATCCATTTTTCCACCTTGTAATAGCACCCTTACCTCCAATTTGCCCCAATATGGGGTGGTTCTTGATAGGGCTATTTTTGAAAGAATTTCTTCTGACATTCAAGCTCAAAGGGGTTAAACAATGGTTACCTGTATTGTATAAGGAAGAGAAATAAGATGCCCCTCATCATTTCAGTCTATGTACATTTTGCAAGAAAACTCTTTACCTCGAGAACGTGGAATATTTTATACTCGTCTCAGTGTATAAGGGACCGTGTGTATGATAGGGATTGCCTTTCGTCATCCTGACACTTCTCATTTGGCATTCTTAGGAACACACATAATTCATTGAATTGTCTGACTAAAGAAGCTTCAAATGAAATTGGTGATTTGAATAGGCAAATTGTCATGCAAAATTCTCACTTCGAAGAATACAAGCAGTGTAAGGATTCATCAACTTTTAGCATGATAAACATCGCAATATTAGCACAAGCAAGTATAAGAGGACTTGGACCTATTCTTGCAAAAGACAGAGTGTCAGATCTTATGATTAGAGCCATTAGGTGTCGTTTCTTGCCTTCTTCGAGGATGAGCTCATAGAGTTTTTCTACATTGAATCTTCAATTATTCACCAATCCAACTCAGTTCTCTACCCCTGCAGAATTTGGGAAACCTCGACCATCCATGCCCCTGAGCTTGCCACCTGTAAATGAAAATAGTGTCATTAATCAAGCTATGTTCGTACATGATATACACCATTTTCTC
>MU090138.1:6139-42949 GCA_014858505.1 Corymbia citriodora subsp. variegata
GGGGGGGGGGGGGGGGGCGCTAGAGAGGAAATAATTTAGTGTATATATCAAAAAGAATAACATTATCCTCATTCACTATTCTTACATTTTTTTGTATACGAATTGCAAGTTTGATATAGTCTATAGCTCGTTCCTCATTTACGAATTTAGCAATTTCTATGCAACAAAAAATTTAAGATAAAGTAGCTAATTCGATAGCTCACAAGTTCTAAACAAAGCAAGATGGACAAATACAAGTATGAATCATCAACCAACCACCCGCCCGATAAGATAACTAACCCAATTATCGAAGCTCCAATTTGATAAAGTACTTCCAAAAAATAGTCTTTTCAACAACTTGAGCTCCATCCTCTACCCCGATCCTAGGAATTAAAATCAACAAGTAGCCTTTCACAAAATCTGAAATTATTAGGGCAGGTGTCCCCAACTCATGTATTAAACATATTTTATCAAGTACTTCCAAAAGCGAAATATGATTTAATACTTCCTTTGTATGTAAACCGTACCTTGCACGTGACACATGGAATGTAAAAACTGAACTTTTTAAGTAGTACAGAAGACAATGGTTTTTCTTAATATCTAAGGACATTAAGATACCGAGTCTAAAATGCACATCACGCACATTTCTTAATCTACTAACTACATATATCCACATGAACACGTCAAGAACCGCAACATTTAAATTCAAAAGGAGCTTCAATGTGCCGTATAATACCATACTTCTTTTGTAATATGGCGTCATTGCCGGATTGTACCCTGTATCTACATTGCAGTCAGGGACGAAGCCAGCCCGTTTCCATAGTGGGTGGATTAATATAATGATTAATTGATTGGGATTTAATTAATTCTACTTTATTTTCAGTGTTGATAAATGAATGAAAATTGTGACGAATTGTGTCAAATTCTAAGCATTATTCAAAGACCCAAAAATGCAAAACATAATATAAGGTATCGGAGTTCAAGGATAGCAAAAATAAATCGATGGTGGGGTCGAAGCTCATATAACAAGAAAGAAGAAAAGACTTAAATCGCTTACTGGAAAACACAAGAAGTAAGCAGGAATTTAATTACCTACTGACCCACTTTTAAATAGGCAAAATGAAGATTCGTCTTTCGATAAAATGGATTCTACGAATAAAAATTATTGCAAGTCTTATCATTTCTGAGGAGGAAAAGCTACTGAGACTTTCAAATATAAGTCACTATTAATCTAAGAGTTTGTCTTAATAAAAGAAAGAAACGAAAAAATTTAGGCAAAAAAAAGATGTAGTTTCTCTTAACGAAAGAAAGCAAGAGAGTGAATGTGCAGTCACAACACCTCTAGGGAGAGAGTCCCCCTCTCCTTAGGAAGAGAATTAAACAAATAGTTCAAGAGATTTAAACAAAAACCTGACAGAAGAATTGTCCAAAAAGTCATAAGATTAATATATAACGATTAAGTCAGTCCTAAATTTTTCAATTTGATCAATTTAATCTTAAACATTTTGATAGTTTTCAATATGATATATCCGTCTAATTTTCGCCAGACACGTCATATTATTGGTCATGTTACATATGAAATCCGGTACTAATTGGACAATCACATTTGTGATTCCTATCAAAATTGACCAAATGGACTATATTAAAAATTTATCAAAAGGTTTAGGATTAAATTTGCCAAATTAAAAAATTTATAACTAAACTGACCGCCATATAATATATTGGTATTTTCTCGACAAATTTTCTGAGAATTTGCATTTGGTGATGACAAGAGAATTGAACATATAGTTCAAGAGGATTAAACATAAAATTATCATTTGGCGAAGAGGAGTTAAAAATAATGGTCTGGACCAAAGGGTGAAGCCTTCCCCCTCCCCAACATATAGTCTTTGCGGCCGCCAAGGGATCGGCGGCCCCAAAAGCTATTTGTTTAATCCTCTTCCTAAGGGGAAGGGGACTCTCTCCCGAAAAGAGGCCACGTGGACTTTGGAAGAGCTTACCCAACACCAGCATCTACCGGATCCGTGCTCCCCCTGGGACCCAGAAAGAAGACAAGGCTCGAGACAACGTCTCCCATTGGTCTACAAATATGTTTTGCTGAACTGGCAACCTCGCAGCGTGTTTTAATTCAGACAAGGAAGGAACAGAGTAATCACCCAAGACTCGGAGGCTAATGGCAAACAACAGTCCAGCCAATCGCGGTAGTCGCAGGTAAGCATCGATGGCGAACTGCAATATCTCTTCACTACAGTCGTCCAGCCTCCTTTAGTAAGTCTGGAGGACTGCTAGTAAAATCTTGCAGTCTTGAATTCCTTTCCTGAGAAATTGTCCGATCATTTCCCCCGTGTGTGTTCCAATGCTCGAATGCTGTTTTGTTTGGAAACAGTCCGTACTTTGCATAGATCAGGCGTTCGTCCTTTCCAATGTTGCATTTGGAAACCGTCGCCTGGTTTTTGTTTTCTTTGTGGAATGATCCATGTGTTTACTCTTAATCCTCAATGTTTGAACTTTTGTGAAAGATTGGTTGTCTAACAAGTAGTTTGTTGATCTTAATTTTAAGAAATGGAGCAGAGCATACAGCTCAAGTTGCTGCAAATTATAACCCACGGCTTGACTCCCTAGCAAAGGCCTTGTGTCAACTCATCAGGGCTAAGCGTAACTCTATAAGTCTAGCCAACATTACCAGTGCACCCAGCGATAGAAAGGGAAGATATCAACCCAAGATTTTTACGTGTGTACGCTTTTATCTCTATTACTCTTGGATATGTCGAGTGTGGCCTGCTGGGGCACAATCTGCTTGGCAACATGCCTTGGCTGATTTTCATTCCCTGCATCCTAATGTTGGTAATCTTATTCGTGTTCTTCCAAATTAGAGGATCAATTAGCAAATGGCTATAGTTTTTGGCTTTCGATGTGGTGATGTGTAATTTATATTAATTTGGTTTCAATGTTGCCGGTTTGGTGGACCTCATGTTGTACTTTTACCTAAAACACCCTTGACATCACAAAGCAAAAAATGTAATGATGATTGTTAAAGCAACATGCATAATCATTTTATCTTCCCTTCTTATCCATTTTCTGTTTTATTTCTCTGGTCATGTGAAAAATGTCTCAAGGTGAACATGAAAAACTGTGGCCCTGCGCAACATATAAACCCAACATTCTAACTCGTGTGCACTCCAAACGCTCATGTTCTCATTTGTGTCACATGCAGCCTATTTATGCACATTATGCTTGGTGACATTCCTTGGCCGATTTTCGTTCCCTACATGTCCTAGTGTTGGTAATTCTATTTGCATTCATTGCAGATTAAAGGATTAATCAGCGAACGGGGATAGTTTCCAGCTTTTTTGATATGGTTATGTGTATATCATATGAATTTTGTTTGCTCTGTAACCTTACAATGGTCGCTTGGACATAAATCTCAGGTTGTATTATTTCCTTAAACGCATTTTGCATTAGATGGCAGTATAAATGATGATGATGATGATGATTAGGATTACGATCCTTTATAGTGCAATTCGAAATCGAGGAATGATGTAATTGGAGAAACAAGGCAATTTTTTTGGGCTAAAGAGAAACGGGGGAAATAACTCAAAGCATATTAGAAAGAATTACATAATTTTAATTCACCATTCTTTTGTTTAGGATACATGCATTGCAATTTCGATTGAGTTTATAGCTTTCCTCATATTAAAAACTCAGCAGTCTCCATACAACAAAATTCAAACTAAAGTAGCTAATTGGACAGCTCATAAATTCTAAATAACTCGTTCGACTAGACAACACGCATCAAGTACAAGCTTGATTATCAACCGTCGCAAGCCCATCTGCTAAGATAGCTAACTAGATTAATAGAGTTCCGATTTGATTGCTATCATTGTACTTTTGAGACTAGCTTACCAAAGTTACTTGGTAATCTCATTCATGTATAACTTGGTAATGTCACAAGGTACTCATGCCTAGTGCACGTTATGTATCTAAAACTATTCCTTTGGGCAAAATGTAACATCACAGTATGAGGAGATAATCCCTCAACACCTCCAAACCTTTCCCAACCCACTCTAACTATGCTAATTCACAAAACAGAATCACTCAGACTCACAAAACTACCAGCTAAGCCAAGCCGTCATGCCTACCGGGTAGAAAAAAAGTAAAGCTAATTGCAGATCTTTTCTATTGTTAGGAGGAAAACCTTTCAAGACTTCTAGTTTATACATGGTTCTTGATTGACAAAGAAATAGTGTATATACAGTCGTGCCTCTTCATCAAAGAATTTTCCCACACAGTAACTTTAGGAGAATCTTCACATTCTTTTCTTTGAAAAGAAAGGAAAGTTCATAGAGTTGCACTCTCCTCTCACAAACTCAGCCGATTAGATCATATTCAAACTTGAGAGGTGTCGTTCCTGCTATGAATCCAACTGTATTCAATTGCTAAATGAACGTCGTGAATATTTATGAATTCGCACAAAAAATAGGGTCAACGAATACGAGAAACAATCTTATTCCACTGAATATGCTCTGTTATGAGTAAGACCCAAGTCGATCTGTTCTAAAATAATGACAATGTTAATATGAATTCTTATTTCAAACAACATATGGAAAATGTGTAATGTGTGATAACGTGTGTAATTACACAGTTGGATAGACACTATCCCTCTCGGCTATACCACGCCCATGATTCTAGAGGACCTAACTTAACCTCAGAAAAGATGTCAAGATAAGTCGCTTCCTCTAGAATCACAGACATCGATTGAAGTAAACATACATATACGAATGATGTAAAAAAGTGTCGTGTGTAATTAAATGGTTGGATAGACACTAATCCTCTCCTCGTCTTTAATTTACCCTAAAAAAAAGAATTAAAGATAAGGTAATTCCTCTCCTCTACAATCACGGCGGGGATTGAAGTACACTGACATATATAAATGATGCAATAACGAGTGTAACGTCTTTTTTGAGGATAAATTACAGATAAGTCAGTGCTTATAGAATCATGGGCGTGGAATGGTGAAGAGGAACGGTGTCTATCCAACTGTTTAATAACACACAATGCATTGTTACATTCCCATGGTTCTAGAGGGACTAACTTATTTTTAATTTACAAGTTCTATTTCATGACTTTCATGTAGAACAGAGGATCATGACATAAACTATAATAATTAGAGAGCACACAAAGGTATTTACATATTGGCCACCATGGGCGTAATTAAGGGGACACCCACGTGACTCTCAGACTAAACTAACAGAGTTAAAGAGTGGAAAAGGAGCCTTAATCATCTTCCGACTCCTAATTGTCGTTTTTAAGGAAAACGCTTCTGTGGATGTTGCTCTACAAATATGTTCGTTACTCCCAGCACCAGAGCAAGCTTTATTGCAAACAGGGGAGGAACAGAGTAATTCCCCAAAACTCGGAGATTAATGGCAAACAACAGGACAGCCGATCACTGCGGTCGATGGTAAGCATTGACGGAAAACCGCGACATCTCTTCACGACTGAGGCCCAGCCTCCTTCAATTAGTTGCAGGACTGCAAGTAAAATGATGTAGTCTTGGGTCCCTTTCCAGAAAAAGTACTTGTTGTCTCTGATCGTGTCCATTGTGTGTGTTCCATTGCGTGAATGCTGTTTGATTCAGAAACAATTGGCACACCACATAGATTTGGTGAACTCGTCCTCTAATGTTGCATTCAAAAAACCACAGTACAAATACAAATTGCTCAAATTTTGTTTTTGGTAATTGGTCCATCTGTATATTCTTACCCTTATTATTTGGGCTTTTTTGGAAGACGGTTGTCTAATAAGCAATTTGCCAATGTTAATTCCAAGATATGGAACAAAGCATGTAGCTCAAATCAATGAACATCTTGTTCCCGAGAGGAAGCCTTGTATGCAGGGATATGCGCCATAGAGGTCCAGCCAACATTACTGGTGCACCTATCATTATGTTTATTTGCACAGCGATCAAAATTGTTTGACATAAATTAATCTTCTAGATGGGAAGGTTAGATACAAACCCAAGGTTCCTATTTGCATACGATCTCCTCATTATTGCTCTCAGATGTATCGAGTGCAGTCACTTGATATAAGTTTTGCTTGGTGACATGCCTTAGTCAATTTTCTTTGTCTACATTCTTATGTTAGTAATCATATTCTTGTGCGTAATTAGCAAGCGATGATAGGTTCTGGTTTTAGATGCAGTGGTGTGTATTTATTTGACATGAAATTGTTGCTCGTAACCTTACAATGCTGGTCTGGATATGGACCTCGTTGAACTTGAGCACCTTTACACCACAAAGCTCAATACAATAAGGATGAGTGTTAAAGTGATATGCCCCCACAAAATCGTTTTATCTTCTCTTTTTTCTCCATTTTTCATTTCATTGCTCCGGTCGAGTAAAAACTGCAATCCTGAGCAACTATCAAAATCCGGGGGACTTCTTTCAGATGCCCGCGGCTAGGTTCCTTGCACTAGACGAACCAAGTCGATTAATATTTAGGTTCTTAAATCCATGCGGAAGGTGGCTTTTTTCCCCACTATAAATAGAATACATGCATGCTTGTGGGGAAAAAATTTATCTTCGTGGAGAGTAGTAAATATAAACATATTTAAATGATTGCTGGAATTAAATTCAATGTTAATTTTTAAGAAATTTAAACGTTAATATCTTTAACGTGCATTACATGAATTTGTCATTGTAATTGTTTTTTATACAGTAGAGATTAACTGGCACTCACTCTATGAAAAAATCGATTAAATTCCTCTTTTATAGCATGGGCCGCAAATATATTTTATCTGTTATGGGCCTGATTGTTCTCAATGTTCCCATGCGACAGGGAATCTGGGGCTGACGCGGCCCGCCGCGTCATAGGCTAATGCGAGCTTAGAGGACTGCAAGATCCGTTTGACATGAAGTTCCTGTTTTTACACGATGAAAATACGGAGAAGATCTTCTCCATGGGCACGGATGAAGTTACTATGCTTATCACAACATTTTGCAGTCATTTTGAGATATATCATTTTCAGGACTTCATTTATGCTGTTTTTACATATAATTCGGAACAAGATTATATTTAGGGGGAAAAAGGAATCTTATAATTCTTCTGTCTTTGACCATGTTTTTGTAGTCTTACTACCAAATACACCATCTTCAACCTAATAAACTCGTAGCACCAAGCACAGAAATAAAAGGTCTTTTATTGTTCAAGCGTTGCAAAGTCCATTAAACTTCTAGTGCATGTTTGGTAATCGCAAGCTCAAATGATCAATCTTAGTAATAGGTAATATGAGGAAAGATATAAACTATGAATTGACAAATGTATCAGAAAGATGGGCAATGACACAATACTTTCAAAAGAATCTACATTAAACTTGTTCGTCAAGTTCTCTAAAATCATCAAATAGGTCTGGCTTGAAGGTAATAAGTTGATAGGTAGATCTTAACAAATTAAGTCCTCAAAAGGAAAGCTGGAGGTCGATATTCATCTATACCAATCAATAGTACTTCTAATCATGTCTCGAAAGAGCACAATACCATCAAGCGCTAAACATGAGCTTAGAATGTGGAATTCCTATGGTCATTCAATAGCTAAATGTGACGAAGGAAAAGGAAGTCATGAATAGTGTTAGAGATATATTCCCTTCATTCTATCTATCTCTCGAGATCATAATTATGATTGATTGTAATTGATATAATAATATTACGTTAGTATATATAGTCATCCTAAAAAACTGCGCACTATTCATCATGATACATTGAAATTCCACAATTCTATTTTCCGCTTTATTTCTATTAAATACTATAGTCATATAAGAGTTATGCTAGTGAATGCATTCGTGCTTTGACTTATTGAATATAAAAATATATATACGCTAAGTCAGAAACTGTTCTCTCATATCCTTGATGGAGGAAAACATTTTTTTTTTTTTGTAGTTGAGTGATTACCTTTGATCATGGCACAAGTGCAATCTGATCACCAATACATACCATCAGCCGAGTAACCAAGTTCGATTCGAACTAGAAACCCAATCTAGGGTGGCAGACTCCACATCAGATTTAATTTAATTATATCGACAAACCTCGAAAGCATTTTTAAGATAGGATAGGAGCAACCATAGAAGGTCATTGATAGGGCTCTTTTCCTATGGTTTCACCATGGGATATTTTCCGCGAGTAGTACCGATGATTCTGCCGGCTTCAGATTTAGGCACACCAAGTTCAACTCATATTCAACAGGGCCAATCACAAACTTGGACTGACAAATTTCTGCTGCAAATGCACCACTGAAATGCTTCACGCACTCAGCAATCGGAGCGGGGGCTCTCAATCGAACATTGTATCGACCGAAACAAGTCAATACCAAATGAGGCAGCATAGCATTTGAACTAAGCATCAATTGTTAGGGCATTGGTAAGCAACTACTCAGCTTTTCACTCGATGAATGCAACTGAGAATGGATTACAAGCATTTTCCAAAATGTGTTTATCGTAAAAACATGTCAAACGAATTAATCAACACATGCGAAAGTACTTTTACAATATGCTGCCTTTGGGAATGCATTTGCAAAGCCCTTTAGACCTCTAAAGGTCTTTGGGCAGTTGCAAATGTGTTTGGCCAGTGTTTTGAAAAGCTCATTTGAAAAATGCTAGCATTTCTTAGTATTCTCCGAAGACCTTTAACTCAATGCAGTCTTGGATCAACTTTGACATTTTGGATTTCTTGGCATGCTAGTCTTGGTTTAATGTAAATTTGTAATTTCTCATCTCATCCTCACTCACTCGCCATAATTCCCAATTTACCCCTTTTAAACAAAAACCCTAAAATTCTTTGTTTCTCTTCACGGTTGCCTCCCTTACGCGCAACCCTCGCTTTCGCCTCATGCCCAGAGCTTGCGCTCGCCTGTTCCTTTGTATACTAAGATTTTTGTCAGGGAAAGTACAGCGCGAGTGCCCAAACTTGGCACAAAGGGACACTTAAATGCCAAAAGTTACAAAAAGTACATTTAAGTGTCACTTTTAAAAAAAATTGGATCACTTAAGTGCCAAGTCACCGGAACCCTGCCGGAAATCCTATGTGGCAATTTTTTTATTAATTTTCTTGCCTACGTGGCTCGTGGGAAACTGAATCGGCCAAAAATCAGCCAAAACGACGTCGTTTTAGCTGACGTGGATTTAAAAATTATTAATTAAATAATATTAAATAATTATAAATATTTTATTATAAATCGATTTTATTAAAAACAAAAGAAAAAGAAGAGGGGATCGGCAAGGGCTGTGCAGCCCTCGCCGCCGCCGCTGTCGCCGCCCCACCTTGCCGGGAAGGGCCGGCGACGGTGGGGGAGGGTCGGCCGGGGTCGTTGGGCCTCGGCCAATGGCCGGCGACCCCGGTCGCCCGGCGGCGAGGGCCTACGTGCCCTCGCCCAGATCTGGGGTGAGTGTCGCGACCCTCCCCCGGATCCGGCGAGGGTCGCTGGTCCTCGCCCAGCCGGGCCAAGGGCCGTCGGCCACCCAGACTAGCGCGGGCCGTGGGGGAGGGTCGGCACTTCCTGGCGAGGTGGGGCGGCGACGACGGTGACGACGAGGGCTGCACAGCCCTCGCTGATCCCCTCATCCTTCTTCTTCTTCTTCTTTTTTAAATGAAATCGATTTTAATTTTTCAAAAATCTGACGTGGACAATTTTTTTAAAAAAAATTGGCACGTGGATTTTTTATTTTGAAAAAAATGCTTTGTCAGCAAATGAAGTCGTCGGAAAATGGACATGTGGCAATTTGGCCGGAATTTTTCGCCGTTGGCACTCAAGTGATCCATTTTACTCCGATTTTGGCACTTAAGTGTACCTTTTGTAACTTTTGGCGCTTAAGTGTCCCTTTGTGCCAACTTTTGGCACTCCAGAGGTTCGCACCTTGATTTCTGTCATATGTCCGCGTAAAGCGCAGACCACATGCGTCGTAGGAATGCCCTTTTGATTTAATTTGACGCCAAAATCCAATAACAACCAATGAAAAAATTACATGTGGCTTGCTCTGGGAAGCCTTGACCCAATAACACTGTTTTAGTGTATTTAGAATTGATGAACTAGCAGCAATTCTCACTAAATTATCACCCTGAAGTATTACTTTCGAGAATTTAATCTATTTGACCTGGGGGAAGTATTACAACTCCAGGCTAAATTGTCTTTCGTAAAATGTTTATTCCACAATATACAGGCAGCAGTTATGACAAATGCGCTAGTGCATAAGCAAAAGCAATGACACTTAAAATAGCTTGACTAGAATCACACATGAAAGTTTTTCTAGATATGGATAGTCTTTAATAACTTTTTCAAATTGTGTGAACTAGCATATTGATTTGGCACTTACTAAGCAATTTCTGTCTGCATTTGGATGACAATATTTGAAACTAAGATCAGAAGTCAAATAAGGACTAAATAATCGTAAGATAAAGTACAAGGACCAAAATTAAACATCGACAATAATATAGGGACCATTTTGTAATATCTTTTGCATAATTATTTTTTCATTACACATTAGTGCCGCTTGCATATCTCTGGCTTGAAGTTAGCATATTCCATTCAATAGTTGGCCGATCATTTAAAATTGTAATAAAATGATAAGTGGAGATTATTTTATGGATCCTATCTATAGCAACTAGCAAGATATAGTAGGATGACCAAAATTGAATAGTGACAATAGTACAAGGATCTTTTTGTTATTTTTCGCTGATATATATTCAATACCTTTATGTTTTCATTTTCTTGATGATCATTACTTATTTTCTATTCGATGTAAAACATTAGTCTATTCAATAATAGTAAACTTGCAAGTCATGTGATTAGTTTTCTATTTCAATTTAGGATATTGAGACTACTTTGTAAAATATGAGCTACACTCATGTGATAATTTTTAAGTTAATATTCAAAGAAGTCTCTCTAAGTATTATTAAAAGAAAAGCCATGACCTCCCAAAAAAGTCATAACCTTAGGTCCAAATTTTGTCTTCCCATCTCCAAAATTAATCTTTGACCATGGTATATATAAGCATAACATGTGCTCGGGGAATGTTGGTCAGACCAATATGGTTCACATGTCCTTGATGACTCCAAGCACTAAGCAAGATGTCCTCCACGGAATCAAGATGGTGGTTATCTATTGTAGCAATTTGAGCCCTATGATGTGCTTTGTATCTAGGAATTAAAATCAAGAAACTACTTGTTATATGGCAGTCTTTCGTAAAAGCTGAAACTATTAGGACAAGTGTCCACGGCTCAATTATTAAGAGCATTCTATCAAGTATTTCCAAAATTGAAATATGTTTTGCATGTGATATATGGGATGTAAGAATTCGAACTCTTCAAGTATTACATAATACAATGGTTTTTTATAATTTGAGTCTAAAATGAGCATCACAACATTTCTCAATTCTACTAACTATACTCACATGAACAATTAAATTCAACAAGAATTTTAGTGCATGGTATGGTACCATACTTCTTGTCTAATATGGCATCATTGCCAGAGTGTATGCTGTATGAGCGTTGCAGTAGGGATGAAGCTAGCTTGTTTGCCACAGTGGGTAGATTAATATAATAATGTTAATTCATCAGATTTGAATTAATTCTAGTTTATCAATTTCAGCTATAATAAACGAAAGAAACTGTGACAGATTATGTCATATTCTAATCATGATTCAAATGCAAGACCCAAAAATGCAAAATATAATATGAGTTATCATGGATCAAGGATGGCAAAAATAAGTCTATGGTGCGGTCAAAGGTCAAATAACAAGAAGAACAAACTAATATTGCTTACGAGAATACATAACAACTAAGCCAAAAAGGGAAGTCAGTGGA
Source organism: Corymbia citriodora subsp. variegata (assembly GCA_014858505.1). NCBI lineage: Eukaryota > Viridiplantae > Streptophyta > Magnoliopsida > Myrtales > Myrtaceae > Corymbia > Corymbia citriodora. The sequence goes on from MU090138.1 coordinate 17,968, forward strand.
GACAAAGTTTTGTCCACCCTGACGATTCCGAGCACTTGCAGGAGAGTGATCACCTACTAATCCACGATTAATTAGGTTAATGAAGATTCGTCTTCGGATATAATGTATTCTGCAAATGATTTTATTGCAAGCCTAGACAAAAGGAACTATTGTTTAATTCTCTTCCTAGGGATAGGATCCCATGAAGAGAATAACAAAATTGTAATTCTCTTCATTAAGATCCTGTGTAGGGAATTACAATAGTTCCTTGTGCAAGCCCACACTTCTCGCCCCAGTGCAGTCATTCAAAAAACTCAGAGGAAGAGAGGACCACCCATTGGACTTCAGATATGTTTGCCCAACTCGCAGCCTCGCAAGTTTTATTTCAGACAAGGAAGGAAGAGAGTAATCACTCAAAACTCAGAGGTTAATGGCAAACACAATTCAGCCAATCACGATAGTCGCGGGTAAGCATTCACGGTGAACCGTAGCATCTCTTCGCCAATGTAGTCCAGCCTCCTTCAATGCGTTGATGGACTGCTAGTAAACTAATGCAGTTTTGAGTTCCTTTCCTGAAAAAGAGTTTCCAATCTCCGATCATTTCCCCTGTGTGTGTTCCATTACTTGAAACCTGTCTTGTTTGGAAGCAATCTGTACTCTACATAGATTAGGTAAACCCTTCCTTTCCACTGTTGCATTGGGAAACCATGGGCTAGTTTTTCTTTATTTGATGAATTAATCCACATGTTTATTCTTGATCCTCATTGTTTGAGCTTTTGTGAAAGACTAGTTGTTCGACAAGTAATATGTTGATGTTAATCACAAGATGTGCAGTAGAGCATGTAGCTCAAATTGCTACAAAATATAACCAACGGCTTGATTTCCTAATGAAGGCCTTGTTTCAACTCATCAGGGACAAGCATGGCTCTTCAAGTCCAGCCAACATTACCAGTGCACTTGTCATCATGCTTATATGTGTAGCGATCAAGATTGTCTAGCAAAAATTACTCTCCAAGTTGGGAAGGCAAGGTATGAACATAAGGTTCCAACTTGCATATGCTCTAATTGCTCTAACTCTCAAATGCGTTGTGTGTGGTCTATTAATGTACATCGTACATGATGAAATACCTTGGCTGATTGACATTCCCTAGGTCCTACTATTGGTAATCCTATTCACATTCATCATGAATTAAAGGATTAATTAGCAAACAGTGATAGTTTTGATTCTCTAATGTGATGATGTGCACTTTATATGAATTTGGTTTGCTTTGTAACCTTCCAATTCTGGCTCAAACATGAACTTTACGGTTTATTATTACCTTGAATACTTTTTACATCAAAAAATAGAATAAATTATGATGGCGATGATTATGATCCTTGGAGAAGCAGGACATTTTTGTTTTAGGCTAGAGAGGAAATAATTCATACTATATTAGAAAGAATCACATAATCTTCATTCAATATTCTTACGTTTTTGTGTATGCATTATGAATTTGTTATAGTTTATAGCTCATTCCTTATTTACGAACTTAGCAATCTCTATGCAACAAAATTTAAGCTAAAGTAGATAATTGGATAGCTTAGAAGTTCTAACCAAAGCAAGATGGACAAGGACAAACTTGACTCATCACTCGCCCACCTGATAAGACATCTAACCCGATTAACGAAGCTCCAAATTGATCACTATCATTGTGTTTTTTATATCGGTTTACCAAGATTACTTGGTAATTTCATTCATAAACTATTTGGTGGTGTCACAAGGTACTCATGCCAAGTGCACGGTTGAATATCAACGCCCTGTGTGCTTATTATGTACTTTACTACATTAGATGAATTGAGCCAATTGATAATTAAGTTCTTAAATCCACGTGGAAAGTTGTTTTTTCCCCACTATAAAGAGAATACATGCATGCTTGTGGAAAACAAGATTTTAATGTTTTGAGAAAGTTAAATATTTAAATGATTGGAAGATTTTAATTCAATGTTAGTACGTAAGAAATTTACGTGTATATATTTAATTTTCAAATAACTATTTTGTTTTATTATGTCACTATGATATATCTGAAAGAAAGACATGCATTACATGAAGATTTTTGGTAAAAGTTAGAGGTCGAAATCCTCATTGGACTTGTTCGCTATGCCGTAGAGATTAACCAGCACTCACTCCATAAAAAGATCGATTATTGTCTAGCATGGGCCATCAAATATATTTTCTCTAGTATGGGCCTCATTGTTCTGGAATCTGTGGCTGGACCGGCCTGCCTCATCGAGGATCGCATCTCTTCCTGGTCCTACGCCAATGCGAGCTTAGAGGACTGCAATATCCGCTTAACATTAAGCTGCCCATGTCTTTAGTATAAGCCTATGGGCTTCAAGGGTCATATTGGGGCACTGCAACATCCGTTTGACAGCTTTCGCGCTGCTTTTCCATGATGAGAATATGGAGAAGCTCATCTCCACGGACACACATGACGTGACGATGCTCATCACGGCATTTTGCAGTTAATTTCTCTCAATGAGCACGTCAGTTTCAAGACTTCATTTCTGCTGGAGTTTTTTTTTTTTTTTTTTATAGCATTGGAGCGAGATTATTTTTAGGGGGAAAAGGGAATCCTCTAACCCTTCCATCTATGCCAACAAGTTCGCAATTTTAACCATCGAATGCACCATTTCCAGCATAATGAGTTCAAAGAGTATACACACAACTGAAAGGCCTTCACCATTGAAGAGCTGCAGAGTCCATTGAAGTTCCAAAACATTGATATCTGGTAATCAACACTTAAAATAATCAATGTTTGTAATAGATGTTCTAAGGACGTAATGGACCGCATCCACATATTATTCTGTTAGTTGCTTATAGCTACAAACTGTCAAATTATTCCCATAAGATTAGCAATGACACTGTACCTTCAATCGATGGTTGCATTGAATCCGTGTACTAGATACGGTAAATGTATCAAAGAGTTATGGCTTCAAGATAATCAATTGATAGGTAGCTCTTGACAAATTGAGTGTGTGAAAGGAAAGCCGGAAGTTTTATAAGAATGTTAGAATCTTAATATGATATCTACAAGTAAGAAGGTGATATTTGTACACAACAAATCAGCACAAATGGTGCCAAGTGCCAAACATGAGCTTAGAAATTGTAACTTCTATTGTTATTTGGTAATTACATGCAATGAAGCAAAAGTAAGTCATGATAAAGTATGGTCATTCAAGAGTTATGCAAGCGAATGCAATCGTGCTTTCACTCATTGAGTGTTGCAAAACTCCACAGAATGCCAATACTTAAACGCAGCATAGCATCTATACTAAGCATCACTCGTCAGGGCACGAATAATCAACAACATATCTTTTCACTCAGATGAAGCTGAGGAATTATCGACACGGATTTCAGTGGTGACCTGTGAACTTGTTGACCGGAGCTGTGGGCGAGAGAGACGGGGAAGTAGAAGAAGAAATGTGAGAAGGAGAAGCTTGAACAGCGAGGATATTGCCGAAGCGGGAGAGGCAAGAGATGGAGCGAGCGAAGGTCTTAAGGCGTTGCCCACTGACGGTTAACTCTATTTTTGAGTTCTTCGCTTCCCTTTCTGTGCTGACAGTTCAGATTTTTGCCAGGTGATCACTAAAAATATTGGCCGGATTGAACGAAGAAAACACTGTTTATGGCTCCGTCATTCCACACGTATCCGTGATTAATAGTGCAAAACTAATGGTCACTCGCATGTTGTTGCGGAAAATTAAGTTGTTATGTAGTTTGACAATTCAAAAGATAAAAATAATTTAGCTTTAAGCATAGCTCGACAGCTGCATTCATTATCAATTTGTACATTTGTAAGAATTAGATGTAATAGAAAAAATTGTGATTATGAAAATGCAGTAATCGCTACTTAATTTGATATTGATTTGTCCGAGGTGATAGAAAAGTGCTTTTGTGTTGTATATATGCGATAAATTATGTTGGTCCATCCAGATGATTATATGTCTAATTATTGCAATTAATTATGCTTAAAATTGTAATATTTTGAGTAACTCATTAATATTTTTTTCTTTTTTAAGAAAGAATATCCAATTTGAGATAGAAGAACTCTAGAATTTCATAAAAATAATTCGAAATCTACAAAGGAAAAAGCAAACCCACGGATCCTTCTCTATCTTTGTTGATTTTTCCTCCTCTTCAAAGGATTAATCAGCAAAGAAAAGCAAAAGTTACATGTTTTTGTTATCATTGATAGATGAAAAAAAAGAAGCATAGATAGAAAAAATTATTATAAAGAGAAATAAATATTATTTAGCATATGGAGCCAGGATTTTGGCCAAATGATTAATTTGATGATTTTTTGCAACTACTTTACATATCTTGAAGGCTCGATGGAGTATCAACACAGGCAACACAATATAAACATAACGAACTTTTAAATTGAATTATTGCATATACTAATACATGTGCAACGACCAGCCTATCCTCTTTCAGGGTGTTATAACCTCCAAGAACTACTTACGGTAGTCCACCAACGAGAACGCCTAGTCAGGCTGCGTTACTTATTTTAACGTGTTGGTATCCTCCTCATTAGTAAGAGAATATTTTTCTTTCCCTCTAATCTAGGAATTTTCTCAAATTTTAAGTTTCAAAGAGTTCAGAAGAAATAGTTTAAAGACTTGCTCGGGTCTCTTTGTGTACTACTATACGTGCAAAATGCAATAGTCCGCTGCGTTTGCAGACGCTGGGCCCACAATTTAGCTGTTCCATGTTCGGTAACTATAAATGTTAAAAAATAGCGGCAGACAACCAATGTCGGACACATGGCTTGCTCTTGGGAACTGTTGACCGGGTAATGTCGTTTAATGTCTTTATAATTGATCACCTAGAGTAGTTCTCTCTCGATGATCATCACTTAAGCACTGATTTCCTGAATTTGGTCCTCGTAAAATGATTATTTGACAATTAATGGACAATAGTTATGAAAAATGTGCTAGTGCACGGACAAAGCGATATCATTAGATGCCTAAGAAAAGCTTGACTAGAACCACTTGTACAAGTTTCTCTTCCCGTGGATTATCCTTGATGAATTCTTCAAAATGTGAGAACTAACCTATTATTGATTTGGCACTTACTCAGTAATTTCTATTTGCATTTGGAAGAAATATCTTAAATCAGGATTTTGAAGCTGAGTTAAGAACTAAGTCTATTGTAAAGTACAAGGACCAAAATTAAATATCTACAATAATATGAGGACCATTTTGTAATATCATTTGAATAATTATTTTTATTTCACGTTAGCACCACTTGTGTACGTTTGGCGCTTAGTTAGCATATGCCGTTGAAATTTGGACGGTTATGTAAATTTTTCTAAAATGATAATCAGAGATTAGTTTATGAACCCAATTTGTCGCATGAGAAAGTCTGACAACCAGAATTGAACAGTGGCAATAGTATAGAGATCATTTTTGTGATTTTTCCCTAATATGTTTGCCAATACTTTATTTATTTTTTGTCGAATATAATTATTCATTTTTTATTTGGTGTAATACATTAGTTTGCCAATTCATAGCAAACTCTCAAGTCATGCAACTAGTTTTCTATTTCAATTGAAACGAAAAACTAAAGGAAGAAACAATAATACTCGAGATACCGAGACTACTTTGTAAAATTTGAGTTACATCACTAAACTGTAAGTGAATATCTAAATAAATCTCACTAATTATTACTAAAAAAACCATCCATACAAAAAAAAAAATTCGAAACCCCACATCCAAATCTTGTCCTCCCATCTCAAAGGTTAATTTTTGCCGAACAATTTTGATCATGGTGTGCATAAGCCTAATGAGTGCTCTAGCACCGCTGGCTAAACCTCTATGGGTTTAAATGTCCCAATATTTCGAAGGAAGGACTCCTCCATGAAATAAAGATGCCAATCATACATTCTAACAATCTGAACTCCATGCTCTACTCCATATGTAGGAATTAAAACCAACAAGCTAATTGATGTTCGGCAGCCTTTCGCAAAAGCTCAATTTATTAGAAAAGGTGTTCATGGCTCACTTATTAAGCACGTGCCTCAAGTACTTTGAAAAATGAAGTTTGTCTTAGGGTGCGTTTGGTTCAGCATTTAGAAAGCCCATTAGGGAAATGTAAAGCAATTTAGCCTAAAGGGCTTTAGCGGAAATGCAAAGACTATTTGGTAAATTCTGTTTTGAGAAACAACTTTAAGAAGAATGCGTTTGGTAGAAAAGACATTTGAAAAGCCCATTTATTGATTAATCTAATCTTTTTAACTTTTATTTGTTTAAAATTAAAAACTATGGAAAACCTTTTTAATTTATATTTGACAACAATGTTAAAGATATCGTATAAACAATTTTATTAAAAACAAAATATTTTTTTGCTAAAAAATATCAAATGAAAAAAAATTCATTTGCTCTCTTTCTCAATTACAAGAAGAATACTTTCATTATAATTAGCATGATAACATATGCTTCAAGGAAATAAACTCATTATCCTTAAAAATTACAAGCATCTTTAACTATTTCTTATATTCATAGCTATTTGATCATGTAAACGTGCCATATTATATGCTACATCATCATTTGAAATATTACCATCCTCATTTACATTATCGGAATCCGTTGTATATAAATTAAAAAAAATTTCCACATTTTTTAATTTTAAACAAACAAAATTTAAAAACTTGGATTAATCAACAAAGGGGCTTTTCAAATGTTTTTTTTACCAAACAGAATTCTTCTCAAAATTTACCAAATAGTCTTTGCATTTCTCCCAAAACCCTTTAGGCTAAATTGCTTCGCATTTCACTAATGGGCTTTCTAAATGCTAAACCAAATGCACTCTTTAAGCTTTCAACCTTCCCAAAGCTAGCTTTCACTTGAAAGCTCCTTGAAAATGGGTTGCCAAACACCGTATATTTTCCCCAAGGGGCTTTCTAAATGCCGAATCAAAGGCACCCTTAATACTTTCCTTCTACGTAAAACAAGCCTTGCACGGGAAATATGAGATGTAAGGATTTGAATGTTTTAAGTATTATGGAAAAACTCAACCCAAAAAAAAAAGGTATTATGAAAAATAGTTTTTCTAATAGTTAAGGTTATCAAGATACAAGTCTACAATGAGCATCATGTGTATTTCTTAATTATACTAACTGCATGTACTCACGTGAACACATCCAGGACTGCAAGTTTAAATAAAAGATGAAATTTAATGCATGGTATAAAACTATGCTTCTTGAGTAAATCGTAGCTAATATACTTATACGTGCATTGCATGTAAGGACGGAGCTGGTCTGTTTTCAAAATGGGTGCATTAAAATAATGGTTTTAATTTATCAAGATATAATTTATTATATTTTATTATTTTCAGTTATAAAAAGCGAATGGAATGTGATAAATTGTGTCAAATTTTCACATTTAATGCAAATCATAATATGAGTTATTATGGGTTGAGGATAATAAGAATAAATTTTGGGTAGGGCCCAAGGTCAATTAACAAAAAAGTAAAACGAAAATTTCTCACAAAAATATGCCATGGCCGATGAGGTTAGAATGGACCTCCAAGGTGTAGTTTGAAATCGTAAGTCCATGTAGGTGGAGCGAGTTTTCATACGATCATATAAGCCTGAGGTCGTATGGTCATCACTCCATATCTTCACTTTGGTCATATATATATATATATATATATATGAAAAACTCACTCCATACAATGTACTTCTGCCACGAGTTGAGACAGCCATGGCAAAAAGAACTCCATCCAAAAGAACTATTTTCTCCTATTTGGCTCCCAAAAGAAAATTTCTTTTGGATTGTCATTGCCAGAAGATGACACAGTGCTTGTCATTGCCAAAAGATGGCACAATGTGACTGAAATTCTCTGGGCAACGACACTGACATTAGTGTAGGAAACAAATTTTCATATGTCTTTTGACAACGACACAGGGCACTACCATCACTGTGTAGGAAAGAAATTTTCTTGTCTTTTGACAACGACATCGGGCACTGCCATGACTATGTAGGAAAGAAATTTCTTTTGTCTTTCGACAACGACACCGCGCGCTGCCATTACTGTGTAGGAAAGAAATTTTCTTTTGTCTTTCGACAACGACACCGGGCGCTGCAAATTTTGTTTTTGTCTTTCGACAACGACACCGGGCGCTGCCATAACTGTGTAGGAAAGAAACAGCGACACCGGGCGCTGAACTGTGTAGGAAACAAATTTTCTTTTGTCTTTTGACAACGACACCGGGCGCTGAACTGTGTAGGAAAGAAATTTTCTTTTGTCTTTTGACAACGACACCGGGCGCCCCCAATGGGAAAAAATGTTCTTTTGGAGTGGGTTTTTCGTCTATAAGTATGAAAAACCACCCCATGGCGAGAACTCCGCCAAGGTCTGTGACAGCCCCATCCTGTTTTCATTTTCAGGCAAGAGACCTAGTGAGGCAGAGTTGCAAGGTTAATGGCAAACAATAGTCCAGCTGATCCTGGTGGTCGGAGGTAAGTTTCAGCAACCTTAAACATGTCTTATCCTCTGTAGCTTAGCCATTAGTGAGTTGGAGGATTGCGAGTAAAATCATGCCTCACAATCTTGATATCCTTTCTTGTTCCTATCTCTGATCATGTCCACCGTGTACATTTCATTACGTGACTGCTGATTTATCAAAAAGAAAAAAAAACTGCCCTCTATGTAAATGAGGCAACATTGTGGACGTATTCTAAAGTTATATTCTTTGACACTTGAGTCCAATTAAGAGGGGCGTTTTTCACTTGCCTACATGTTTCCTTGCATTTTTTAGAGAGCATATCAGGTTGTGCTCATAATAGAGTATATTTAGTGGGTGTGAATCTGGTGAAAAGTGAGATTGTTTCTTCTACTCCTTGACCTTTTTTTGTGCCGATTGGTAAATTTTCCTGATTTTCATTTTGTAATTGAATAGAGTTGGATTAGTAATAGAGAATAATCCCTCTTAAGTGTGAACACCATTATAAAAGCAAGTGAAATGCCACGACAAACTATCGTTTCTTTTTTAAGATCATAAAGTTGGGAAGAATGCAAAGCTTCTCTTGAAGTTAGTGCATGTGAAAATTCTGTCACATCGATGAAGAGACACGACTATACTCTATTTCTTTCTTTTGTTAGGAGAATCTCATATTAAGAACAAAAAATTAAGTGAAAGTCTTATTTGCTTTTCCTCCAAAGAAAAGATAAGAATGGCAAGTAGCTTTCCTCTGTTTCTACCTAGTAAGCATGGGATTTACCAAATAGTTTTCTGCATGTTTTGTTTTGTGAACGAGCATTGGGCGAGTGCATTGCGAAACGTTTCTTGGTGTTAAGGAGACATGCCGCAGTGCTCTATTGTTCCATTTTGTCCAAAAGAAGGGTTTTCATTAGCTTAACTAGCCGTGGATCAACAGATGAGTTGCCCTCCCAAAGTGCATAAGACGGTTGGACTCCTGCGATGCATATACTTATCGGCTATGATTTACCCTACAAGCCAGCGTCATACCGTGCATTAAATTTTCTTTTGAACTACAATTGGCAGTTCTAAAACGCCCAGTTTTTTGTTTTTTTAATTGATCCATATGTTTATCCTTGATCCTTATTACTTGAGCTTTTGAAAGACAACTGTCTAACAAGGAGTTTGTTGATCTTAATTCCAAGAAATGGAGCAGAGCATATGCCTCAAATTGCTGCATATTACAACCCACGACTTGATTCCTTGGCGGAGGCCCTATGTCAACTCACAAGGGTCAGGGATAACTCTATAGGTCCAGCAAACATTAGAAATGCACCCAAAATTAAGCTCGTCTATGAAGTGATTGAGATTTTTCGGAAGAAATTAATTTTTGAGATGGGAAGGGAAAATATTGACCCAGAATTTTTACAAGCATACACTCTTATCTCAGTTATTCTTGGATGGGTCAAGTGTGCTTTGATGATGTACAATCTGCTAGGCACATGTCTTGCGATTTTCATTCCATGCGTCCTAATGTTGGTTATCCTATTCATGATAATCACGAATTAAAGACTATTAGCAAATGGCTATAGTTTCCGACTTCCGATGTGGTGACGTTTACTTTGTATAAATTTGGTTTGAGTGTCGATGGTTCAGTGGACTTCATGTTGTATTATTAGTTGACATCACAAAGCAGAATATATAATGATGATTGTCAAAGTAATATGCAATGCATAATCGTTTTATCTTCCCTCTTCACCATTTTCCATTTTATTTGTTTGGTCATGTAAAATATGTCTCAATGTGAACACGAAAACTGCCATTCTAAGCAAGATATGGACTCAAAGTTCTGATTTATGTGGATTCCGATTGCTCTTGCTCTCAAATGTGTCAATGTGTAGGTTGCTTATGTACATTCTAGTTGGTGACATGCTTTGACTGATTTTAATTCCCTACATCCTAATGTTGGTAAACCTATTTGCATTCATTGCAGATTAAAGGACTAATTAGCTAATCGCGAGTATAACCAGCTTTCCTTATATGGTTTTGTGTATTTTATATGAATTTCGTTTGCTCCGTACCTTCCAATGCTAGCTTGGACATGAACGTCATGTTGTAAATATTACCAGGAACGCCTTTTACATCAGATAGCAGAATAAGTGATGATGATGATGATTAGGATCCTTTCTAGTGCGATTCGAAATTGAGAAATGATGAAACTGGAGAAACAGGGCAATTTTTTTTTGGGCTAGAGAGAAACACAGAAAATAATTCATAGTCTATTAGAAAGAATTACATAATTTTCATTCACTATTCTTTTGTTTCAGATTCATCCATTGTGAGTTTGGTATAATTTATAACTTCTTCCTCATATTCAAAATACAGCAAAATTTAAACTAAAGTAGCCAATTGAACAGCTCATAAGTTCTAAGTAACTCATTCAACCATACTACACACGTAGAGCAAACTGAACAAGTGCAAGCTTGATTCATCAACTGCCCCAAGCTAGTCTGCTCAGGTAGCTAAGTAGATTAAGAAAGCTCCCTTTGATCGCTAAGTACTTTTGAGACTGGCTCACCAAAATTACCTGGTAATTTCATTCATATGTTACTGGGTGACGTCATAAGCTACTTATGCCTTGGGCTTGTCATGTATTTAAAACTCTTCTTTTGGATAAATTGTGACATTAGAGGACGAGGGGATAATCCCTTAACACCTACAAACCTTTCTCAACCCATTCTAACAACGCTTATTCACAAAATAAATCCACTTGGACGCACAAAACAACCAGATAAGCCCAGCCTCCGTGCTCACCGGGCAAAAACAGAGTAAAGCTAATTGCATGTCCTTTCTTTTGTTAGGAGAAAAAGCTAATAAGACTTCCATATAATATCTGGTTCCGGATTGACAAGAAAACAGTGTATATAAAGCCGTTTCTCTCCATCAATGTAACAGAATTTTCCCATTCAGTAACTTAAGGAGAAAGTCACGTTCTTTCCCCCAAAAGAAATGGACAGTTTTATGGCGTTTCACTCTCCTCAGACAAATTGAGCGGCTTTAATGGTATTCAGACGTGAGAGGATCATTCCTACTATGAATCCTATTATATTCAATTACCAAATGAGTATCATGAAATTTTAACAATTCCAATAAATATGCTCTGTTATGAGTAACACCCAAGTTGCTCTATTCTAAAACAATGTTGTGAATTCTTATTTCAAACAATACATGCAATATGTTTATCATGTAATAATGTGTTGTGTCTATTAAATAGTTGGATCAACACTGTTCTCTCAGACTACACCACACCCTTGACTGTAGAGGAACCAACTTACTCTTAGAAAAGACGTTAAGTTACGTCTTCTAGAATCCTTGGCATCCATTGAAGTAAACATATAGGTGTCGATGCTCAAGTCCCCGATGCTTGGGCTTGAGATCGCAATGACTATGCCCAAATCCTTGACGCCAAGCACCATGATCCCAAGTTAGGGCCTCAATGTACCTAGGCTCAAGCACAAGGAATCCAGGCTTGGGACTCCGGTGCTAGTGCTCGAGTCCCCTGTGCTTGAGATTGAAACCCCAATGCCCGTGCCCAAATCCCAAGGCTTGGCCTTGGGCCTAGATGTACCCAAACACAGGCACTAGGGTCTTGAGTCAACATCCCAATGGGCCCGAGCTTGGGCATGACGGATTCAGACACAAGCACTAAGGTACTGACTCACCTCGATAGACCCAGGCTTGGGTGTCGGGAACCCAAGCACAAGCATCAGGATCTTGAGCCACAAACTCGATGGGCCCAGGCACAGGGGATCTAAGCATGGGCACCAAGGTCCCGAGCTCGGCCTTAATGGACTTGGGCCCAACCTCAATGGATTTGGGTGTGGGCGCCCGAGTCTTGACCCTCAACCTTGATGAACTTAGGCCTAGGTGTGGGAGATCCAAGGACTCGAGCTGGAGCATCGAGGACTTGAGCACAAAATTTTGTGGACTTAGGCTTGGGTGTTAGGGACCCAAGCATGGCAACTGGGGCCTTGAACCCAGCCTCGATGGGTCCAGGCATTGGCAATAGGGACTCAAGTATTAACACTAGGGTCTTGGACTTGGGCTCAATGGGCTTGGCCCGCGGCGCCTGGGACTCAGGATTTCTTTACCCAAGTGCATAATTTTTTATCCAATCGTCAATATCTAGTCATGTTTCATAAAATGATGTCTAATTTTTACAAAAAAAAAAAATCATTTTTCTGAATTGAAATGAAGGTTTTTCGTTGAATTAAAAATATTTTTCTTTGAATCATTCTCTTAAACAATCCAAATGCTGGAAAACGAGGAAAGCGGCGAAATAAAGAAGGTCTAAAGCAGAAAAAAGGAAGTCAGTGGAGGATAAAGTTTTGTCCACACTGACCTTTGCGAGGCACTCGCAGGAGTGTAATCACCTATAGATCACCGATAAATTAGGTCAACGAAGACTCATCTTTTTGGACAATATGTATCATAAGATTAAACATGGCAAGTCTTGTCATTCCTGGGGAGTATAAGGCACTGAGACTTTCAAATAATAAGTCTATTAATGTAAGAGTTTCTCTAAACAAAAGAAAGAAACGAAAAATTGGCCAAAAAACAATGTAGTTTCTTATAACCAAAAAAAAAAAAGAGCAAGATGGTGAATGTGTGGTCGTTTCTCTTTCATGCATGTGATAAAATTTCTCCACCATGTAACCTTTTGGCATTTTTTAATGACCGTTCGATTCCACCGTTACACAACACCTCAGAGGAAAGTCCTCCCTCTCCTTAGGAAGAGAATTAAACAATTAGTTCAAGAAAATTAAATAAATAATGACTGGAAAATTGTCCAAAGAGTTTCAAATTTATTGTACAACAGCTAATTCAGTTATAAACCTCTTAATTTTTTTAATTTAGTCTCCAACATTTTGATGATTTTTCAATATAATCCATTTGGCCAATTTTCTCCAAACATGTTAGATTGCCACATTAGTGAATTCCATCCAAAATTGGCCAGATGGATTACATTGGAAAATTATCAAAATGTTTATAATTAAATTAGCCAAATTGAAAAATCTATGATTAAATTGACCATCGTCTAATTTGTTTGGTCGGGCACCACCATATAATTGGTTTAGCATTTTTTTGGATGAGTTTTTTGAGATTTTCATTTGGTGATGAGAAGAGAATCAAACGAATGGTTTAAAAGGTCATTGCTCAAAAAGTCCTTGTTTGGCAATGAGGATCGTTTAAGAGGGTAAACAAATAATTGCCGGGTAATGACGTCATTGCTTATGAGCCCGTAGACCTTGGCAATGACCTTATTACCCGGCAATTATTAATCGTCTTAAACTATTGCTAAGGAGGGGCAGGACTCTCCCCTAAGAGGTGACCACCCAATGGTCTACAAATATGTTTTGCTCAACCCACAGCCTCGCAGCAAGTCTTACTTCAGACAAGGAAGGAAGAGAGTAATCACTCGACACACGTAGGTTCACGGCAAACAGCAATCCAGCCAATCATGGTAGTCGGAGGTAAGCATTGCAACCTACGGTAGTCCGGCCTCCTTCAATAAGATGGAGGACAGCGAGTAAAGTCATGCAGTCTTCATTTCCTTTCCAGAAAAAACCTTCCTAGTTCTGATCATTTCCCTGTGTGACCGTTATTTGAATGCTGTTTTGTTCAGAAACGAAGTGCATAAATCAAGTGAACTCGTCCTTCCCAATGTTGGATTCGGAAACCATCATCCCATTTTTGTTTACTTTGTTAATTGATCCATGTGTTTACTCTTGATACTCGTTTCAGCTTTTGTGAAAGACTAGTTGTCTAACAAGTAGTTTGCTGATTTTAATTTCAAGAAATGAAGCAGAGCACATGGCTCAAATTGCTGCTGAATGTAATCAACAGCTTGATTCATTGGTGGAGGCCTTACTTCAACTCATTAGGGATAGGCATGGCTATTCAAGCTTGGCCAACATTATCGGTGCACCTGTCATTATGTTGATTTGTGCAGTGATCAAGATTGTTAGATAGAAATTACTCTTTGAGATGCAAAAGCAAGATATGGATGCAAGTTTTCAACTTGCGTATGCTCTAATTGCTCTAGTTCTCGGATGTGTTGCATGCAGTCTGTTGATATATATTTTGCAATGAAATACTTAGGATGATTGACTTTCCTTGGGTCCTATTATTAGTAATCCTATTTGCATTCATCATAAATTAAAGAATTAATTAGCAAACAGTGATAGTTTCCAATTTTTTGATGTGGTAGTGTGTATTTTAAATTAATTTGGTTTTGGTTTGTAACATTCCAACGTTGGCTCGAGCATGAACTCCGTGGTGTATTATTACCTTAAACACCTTTCATATCACAAAGTAGAATATATTATGATGATGATGATTGCGATCCTTCTTGGTGCAATTTGAAATGTAGAAATGATGCAATTGGAGAAACAGGGCAATTTTATTTTCAGGGTAGAGAAAAAATAATCAGAGTATGTCATACGTTTTTATATACGTATAGCAAATTTGGTAGAGTTTATAGCTTGTTCCCCATTTATGAACTTGGCAATCTCTGTGCAACATAATTTAAGCTAAAGTAGCTAATTGGATAGCTCACAAGTTCTGAGTAGAGCAAATGGACAAATACAAGCTTGATTCATCACCTGCTCGCTTGCCCGCCCAATGAGATAACTAAACTGATTATTGAAACTCCAATTTGATCACTAACTAGTTTATGAAAATTACTTGGTAATTCCATTCATAAATTCTTTGGTGATGTCACAAGTTACTCATGCCTCGTTCATGGACGAAAATCAAAGGCCATTTGTGTATAACTTCTTCAGACGAATCACGCCGATTAATATTTAGGTTCTTAAAGCCCCCCAGAAAAGTGGTTTTTTCCTTGCTATAAATTAAATACGTGCATGCTTGTGGAAAAAAAAAAATTAGATGTGTGGGGAGTGTTAAATATAAAAATATTTAAATGACTGTAATATTTAAATTCAATGTTAACTTTTAAGAAATTACATGATTATGTCATTAGACTTGGGGAGATCGCTAAGAAAAAGCCCATGTCCGAGTCCATCAGTATATCTAATTGGATTCACCTTTATTCAAAAGCTTAAGCCAACGGGTTATGGGTCAATCATGATATATTAACTATTATACACTGCATCAATTCTTTGATATATGGACTTCTCTAGCATAACTCACTCACATGTGCATCCTAATAATCTCCTCCTCACTTATGAGGGCCTACGTTTCCACCTCACTCACATGTCCATTCTAATAATCTCCCATTCATGTATGAGGGCCCATGTTTCCATGCCACAATGCCCACTTACTTGAAAATCACAACTATCGACTTTGATGATTGTGCACCCGCATGATCACCTCTTATGTTAGTGGTTAAGTCTAAGATCAATCAAAACTGCTTGACAAAAAAAAAATCTCTTTTGAAATGAACAAGATTAGGTACCGAAAGGGCACTAATTGATTAATTAGTGTAATCAAGTCCCCGACCCCAAACTCTCTAATTACGTAGAAAGCAAGGCACACTCCCATGCCTCGCTTGGTTTCTAGCCGACCCCAATTGGCTAGTAGCGACTCCTCATTTAAAAAATTTTCATGAACACTCAATGTCACGCGGGTTGTAGACTTGGGAGAGCCTATGTCTAATGAGAGTCTTGGACCCATTATTTGGACAATACCCCTAAACCTATTTATTTATATATTCATTTCCCCCATCGGGATGGAAAAAATAAGTCGCGACAAAGTTCGACTTACTTGATATATTTTCGTTAATCAATCAATGTTGTAAATATTAATTATCACTTTCTTGTCGACATGTGATATTTAGCTAGGGAACAAGTATTTTCTTTGTATATATTTTTTCTATACAAATTTCTCTCATTTATAATATAATTAAAGCAAACTCAAAATGCACACAATTCGTGAATTCGATCATCGTATAAAGCCAATGGTTTATGCATGCTTTTCCGAACATTTCTGATATATAGGGCCTGTTCTTATACTGTATAATATTTAATCCTTTTTGGAAGACGTAGAAAGTCTTTTCTCTTCGGGACTGGCCAAGCATCAGATATTGAGGTCGAGACTTTTAGTCGATGGCGATTTGCCAGAGAGTTTATTTTTTTGTCTTTAATAATGCAGCAACGGATAAAAACTGAAAACGACGACTTCTGGGGATAGCCCTTCTCATTTCGGGCAAGAAAGGAAGAGACTTAGCAAGGCCAAGTCGGTAGGTTAGTGGCAAACGACAATCCAACTGATTACGGTGGTCAGACGTAAGCTTCGGTGACCTCAGACGTCTTGACCACGGTATCCCAACCTCCGTCAGTAAGTTGTAGGATCAAAGTAAGATCATGTCAAAGCTTTGATTTCTTTTCCTGTTCCTATCTCTGATCATGTCCACTTTGGTTTAATGCGTTGTGGGTGGTTTTGTTATGTGAACGCATGATGTAAGAGTGGTTTGGGAAATGGTTTGTTGGTGTTAAGGAGGTATTTTCTAGTACTCCAATGTTGCATTTTGTCCAAAAGAAGAGTTTTTTTCAGCTTACCTAGCAGCGGTTACACTCGTGCAGTGCAATTATAGGTTCGACTCCTGCAATGAATTGGCTCGTTATCTATGATTTGCACGAAGCTTGACATCAAACCGCGCAGATCCCTTGATGTTCATTTAAAACTCATATCTTGATAGCTTTTGGAAAAACTGTGATCTTATATGATGTAGAAAGAGCTCACAACTTGAGCTTCTGCGAAAAAAAATTTGTCTAACAAATAGTTTGCTGATTTTGATCCAAGATTTGGAGTAGAGCATGAAGCTCAAATTGCCGCAATGTATATCCAACATTTCGATTCCTGGGGGAGTCCTTGCTTCAAGCCATTAGGGACGTGCATAGCTGGTCCAGCCAACAATGCGGATGCACCCATCATGCTTATCTACACGATGTTTGCTCACTCAATCGTCGTGGGAAAAACATTAGGGCTCAATGCTTGGAGGGGGAAAAAATAGGGCTTGGTGATATAAAGAGAAATCTTGCAACAGGGAAAAGTGAGTGATTTAGCAGTAATACCCACCTTTGTCTTGGCTTTCTTTGTGCTTATTCTCCTCTCCATTGCAAGATTTAGCCCTTAATCTTTCTCTAAAAGCGTCGGGCTGAAATAGGCTGTGTAGAATTAAGCGATTTGTCCCCAAATTCTATGAAATTTGGAGCTTTTCAAACGTAGTGATGCTGTTTTAGAGCTTTTTCATTGAATTTTTCCATTGCAAGCTACATCAGTCAGAAAAAAGGTTAAAATATTACGACGTCAGATTTTTGACATCCCAAAATAGAGTTGACATTTAAGTGACTATTTTTCAAACAAAGCGACATTGAAGTGATTTGTAAAACGTATTGACATTCAAGTGAGCATTGTACAAAGCACATGACTCCTCCTTGGAATCAAAATGTTGGTTACCCATTGTAGCAATCTAAGATCCAGGCTCTACTCTATATCGATGATGAAAAATTAACAATTTATTGGTTATGCAGTGGCTTATTAGGCAAGTTGTCCATGTCTTGTGTACTAAGCACATTTCTCAAGTGCTTCCAAAATGAAATATGTCTTGATACTACCCTCGTATGTAAATTGGGCCTTGCATGTGAAATATGTAATGTAAGGATTCGAACTCTTTAAATATCATAATAGTAAAAGTTATCAAGTTATGAGTTTAAAATCAACGTTGTGCATATTTATAATTACTACTAACTACATAGGCTCATATGATCACAGAGATGCAAAGTTTAAATTCAAAAGGAAATTTAATGCGTGGTATAACACCATACCTCTAGTGTAATGCGCAACGTTCCAGCAGTATAACTTATATGAGTGCATTAACACGGTGACGTTAATTGATGAGGATTTAATTAAATTCTAACTATTTTTTTCAATTATAGGAAATAATGAAATTGTGAATTTTAGTTCAAATTTTTAGCATGGTTAAAATGCAAGACCCACAAACGCAAAACATAATACAAGTTATCAGGGGTCAAGGATAGTGAAAATAGATTTTTGGTGGGGTCAAGGTCAAGAAAAGAAAAACAAACTAAAATTTCTTACAAGAATACACAATAACTAAGAAAAAAAAAGGGAAAAAAGACATATACACCATGGCTAACGGGGTTAGAATGGCTTGTCATATGTGAATATTTGAAACTCAATCTACACCTTGGAGGTCCATGGAGTGAGTTTTTCATATTAAATAAATGGCTACAACTTAGGGCCTGTAGAAGGGTTATGTGCTCACGGTTAAGCAAAATTGAGATCAACTTCATCGGTCTATCCTTCTCCAAGGGTGTTTCCACTTATATTGGTTAGCAAGGATAATCCCTCCAATGAGGATATCTAGTTTGGTTGCATTCCTTATTTTAATGTGTCGATGCCCATTTGCCTCACAATCCTTTTTCCAAATTGTATATTTTTCTTTCCCCAACAAAGTAGGAATACTCTCATATTTTACTTTCTAAAATTCAAACAGAATAATTTAAAGGTTCACTCAGGTGCAAAAGTGCCTACTATGTGGAGTGAGTTTTTCATGTTAAAATACTCAACTCAAGGACTCCAACAAGACTATCTTACGCATGCCTTCCCCTGCGGCACTACGGCGTGCATAAGATATAAGTTCTCGTTGGTGTCATTGGGTTTTTTTTTTTTTAATTAGTATTTTAATATGACAAACTCTTTTCATGGACCTCCAAGGTGTAGATTTTCAACTTTTAAGTATGAATAACCACACCATGGCTAGAACGTCGCCCAGGTCTGTGACAGCCCCCCTCTTTCTTCTCAATTTCAGGTAAGGAAGGAAGAGACTAAGCGAAGCAAAATCGAAAGGTTAATGGAGAACAACAATCCAGCTGGTCACGGTGGTTGGAGGTAAGCTTCGGTGACCTCAACATGCCTTCTAACCACGGAAGCTCAGCCTCTGTCCATAAGTTGGAACATTGCAAGTAATGTCATGGCAAAATCTTGATTTCCTTTGCCGTTCCTTTCTTTGATCACGTACGTTGTGTATATTCCATTCCGCGAATATTGTTTTATGGTGAGAAAACCCGCATGCTACGTAATCGTTTGAACTTGTTGATGCATTCTGAACTTAGTACTGTTCAACACTTGAGAACCCAATTGGGGTCTTTCACTTGCCTGTGAAACATGGCCTGTTTCTCGCTTTAAATTGTGAGCATCGGATTGGAACACCATTTTATATGACCCAGATTTTTTCTTCTATTCATTTTCTCTTTTTGTTGATTGAGCCAGGTTTTTATTCTCAAATAACGACTCGACTCTCAAAGAATAGAAATGGGCTCTCCTTATAACAGAGCATGTAGCTAGAGGCATATCTGACGGATGTAAACAGCTTGTTTCTTGCGCTTCCTAGATCGGGGTAGTATGTTGTACCACCCAGATTTTTTCTTCTATTAGATCCAGGTTTTTATGCTACACGTTCGTAATCACTCTGACTCTCAAAACAGAGCATGTGGGCTCGTGCTCATAACGGAGTAAAATTCAGTGGATGTAAATCCGTCAAAATGTAAGCATGTTTCTTGCATTCACTGACCTTGGATTTATGCCAAATGGTAAGTTTTCAGGTATCCATTTGGTCATTGAATACAGATGCATTCATAGCAGGACTAGTCCCACTCAAGGATGATTAACATTTAAGGGCCTGATTATGTTTGAGGAAAGTGAAACGCCATATCTGGACTCATTAGATATGGCTTGCACTAGAAGGTTGCTATGATACTGGGCATTAAACTTCCTTTCCGACTTAAATTTGTCGTTCTTTATAGCTTTTGGAAAGACTATTCTCTTACATCATTCAGAAAAAAACTCAATAATTGACTTTTTGTGAAAGACTGCCATCTAACAAATAGTCTACTTGTTTTAATTCCAAGACATGAAGCAGAGCATGGAGAAAAAAAATTGTTACAATTATCCCACATCTTCATTACCTAGAGGGGCTCCTGATTTAGGCCATTGATAACATGGAACATGGATGGTCCAGCCAACACACCCCATGCAACCATCATGCATATCTTCATGGTGCTCAAAATCGTCCAGCTGTTATTAATCCTCAAGATGGGAAGGCAAGATATGAACCAAGGTACTACCTTGCGTCTGCTCTCATCACTGTTGCTCTTAGATGTGTCAAGTGCAGTCTACTAATCTTCATTTTGCTTGGTGAGTTGTCTTGGCTGATTTTTGTTCTCTACATCCTGATGCCATTTGCATTCAACGCAAACTAGAGAATGGTAACGGTATCCGATTCTCCAGATGGTGTGATTTGCTCTTAGTAAAGCTGTTGTTTGCTCTTGCTTAGACATGGACCCAGTGTTGTACAATTATATCTTTGAATACATTTTACATCACAAAGCAGAGCAAGTGATGATGATGAAGAGGATGGTACTACTTAGTTAAGATCCCAATCCAATACAATGAAATTGGAGGAACACGGGATTTTCTTTCTTTTGGCCAAGGAGAGGGAGGAATTGATTTAGTGGATATGAGACATTATTCTCATTCACTAATACACGAATGGCGACTTTGATGTGGGGAATGACTTGATCATAATATCTTGACCTTAGCAATATTTTACACACTCTCTCGAGTCGAGATTCTCAACATGTTCTTCAAGTCACAAAGGAAGCCTGCAAGATGTGAGAGAGGGAAGTAAGTGGCCAAAAATTCTTTAATGAAAGATTTATCCATTTGAGAACAAAGCCACTTCACATTAGGAAAGTGAGATGCACGACATTTTGTATGTTGAGGCATATTTGGAAGAAATGGAAACGCGAGACAAGAGTAATTTCGGTCCAATATAAGCACAGACGTGTACAGATAGCTGTTGATGACTGAGAAGATGTAAAATGGGTAGGGAGTCAGAGATTTCCTGGGAGATGGGCCGGATACATTGAGATTCAGGGGAAGGAAGTTGCTCCAAGCCCTCGAAATGACCCTTTTTGTTTAGTTTAGAATGGGTTTTATGCTTCAGCGAAGCCAACTATTGCCATTTTCGTTGTTCAATTTTTGCTTGGATTATCCATATGCTTTCATTTGTAGCAGTATTGGTTCCTAAACTAATCCTATGTCATAATTTCAGGACAAATTCTGTATTTTCCCATACAAATGTTGACCAAAAGTGACAGCTAAACACTGGATGAGCACGTGTCCCAAACACGTAAATCACAACTTAAAACTCGAGAGGAAATTACAAAAATGATCCCTCTGTTAGTACTCTTGTTCAATTTTGGTCCTCATACTTTATTTTTGCCCCATATTTGGTCAGTGTACTAATCTTTAATCTTGATTTTAGGATAAATGTTGTGTTCTTTTTGTCCAATTGCAAACTAAAAATGCGAAATATGGTTGGCATCAACATGTTTTAATAGTGTACAATTAATTGGCACCAGCATGTTGTTGCCGAAAATTTACTCGTTATGTAGTTTGACACTTCAAAATGTAGTAAAATAGTTAGGTTTGAGCATAGGTTGATAATTGCGTTTGTTTCACGGAAACTAAATAATTTAAAAAATATTTTCCTATAAATAATCGCTTATATTGCTTAAAATAATTAGTTGATAAAAGATATTTTCATTATCGACAACAATTTGTGCCTAAATATTTTTATAGATATTAAAAATATTTTTTATTCATTCATTTTTTAAGAAATACAATCAATAATTTAAGGAAAATACTTTCCAAATCATTCATTTTCCCTGTTAGTTAATTGCACACAATTGAAAGGTCTTTACCATTGAAGCACTATAGAGTCCATTGAACTATTGACCATGTCTGGTAATTGTACACTTCCATATCAATGTCTGTAATAGGTGCTCTAAGGATAGAACAAGCTGCCAGCACAAATTATTTTGTCAATTGCTTACAACTATAAACTGACAAATATACCAGAAAGATGAGCATGGACACTATACCTTCAAAGAACATCGTATAGAATCTGTGGAAGAAATATTGTAAACGCATCAAAGAGATTTGGCTTGAAGGTAATCAATTAATAAGCAGATCTTGAAGAAATGAATGCATGAAAGGGAAAGCTAGGGGTTGGATCGTTTAGAATCTTAATTTGATAACTACAAGTAAGAAGGTTATATTTATATACCAGCACAAATAGTGTCAAATGCTAAACATGAGATAAGAACTTGGAGTTTTTATTATTATTTTTTTTGGTAAAGATAAGAACTTGGAGTTTCTAGGGTCATTTGGTAGTTAAACGCTGCGAAGGCAAAGCAAGTCATGATATGGCTGGTTACACAAGAGTTATGCTAGTGAATGCGTTCGTGCTTTGACTTATCGAATTTGAAACACATGTATACGAACCTAAAGTCAGAAAACCGTTACTCATTTCCTTGATGCAGGAAGACATCTATCTTTATATTATTGCAGAGTGATTACTTTTGATTTCAGCATAAGTGCAATCTAATCAATTTAGATTGATTCAAACCCAGTTCGATTCAAACTGGAAATCCAAACCAGCGTTGCAAACTCCATACAACACCATCAAATTA
The DNA here is from genome assembly GCA_014858505.1 of Corymbia citriodora subsp. variegata. Taxonomy (NCBI): domain Eukaryota; kingdom Viridiplantae; phylum Streptophyta; class Magnoliopsida; order Myrtales; family Myrtaceae; genus Corymbia; species Corymbia citriodora. The sequence continues at coordinate 40,994 of MU090138.1, forward strand.
AGTTAATTCACTCGCCAACCAGGAAAGCACTATCAAGACAGAATAGCAGCAACCATAGAAGGTCATGGATAGGACTTCTGTCCTATGGTTTCACCACTCGACGTTTTCGGTGAGTAGTACCGATGATTCTTCCAGCTTCAAATTTATGCACGTTGAGTTCTACTCATATTCAACAGGCCAATCACAGAAATAGACTAGAAAGCGTCTGCTGCAAATCCACCACTGAAAAGCTTCACTCACTCAGCAATCGATGCAAGGACTCTCAATCGGACACCGTATCAAGAGAAAGGAGCCAGCATCTAACGCTGCAGCGCAGTATCTGAACTATGCATCACCCGTCATGGCATCAGTAACCAACTACTTAATCTTTTCACTCGATGTATGAAACTGAGGATCCATCACGAGCTTTTTAGTGGCGACGGCCAACTTTTTGACTGGAAAGGTGGGCGAGAGAGACGGAGGAGAAGAAACGCGGAAGTTGTCTCACCTGGGAGGGACAAGCTTCGGTGGCGAGGTCGTTCCCGACGCGCGTGAGGCACGCGATCGAGCAAGCGAAGGTCTTCCCTCTCTGCACTGTAGTGCAGATTCTTATGAGGTGGGCGCTGAAAAATCGAGGGATTGGAAAAGCTATGGCAAGGCATTGCATTGCATTGGGTTCGACTTGCATTATTGGCAACTTTTTAATTAAATATGCACGTCCATCGTTTTCAAGAGGACTTTCGCTGTCTGAAAGCTTCCTAAACTTGCTCAAAAATAAAACAAACCTCATTATACTCATATCAAAATTTTGAGTTTGAACTAATTTGACCTATTTTCATTAATTGATTATGAATGCAAATATCAATATCATTTTCACGTCGAAGAGAGCATTACATAATGTATTTATTTGCAAAAGCTTCTATACATACCATTCTCATTTATAATAGAATCAGAGTAAGCTCACAATGACATTATTTCTAGATTTTATCACAATTTGATGTAAATATATTTACGCACTTCTCTGAAATTTGCCATCTGTTTTCGTACGGTAGTCCTGTTTGCGCGCGTTGGCCAAGCAGCAAATGTTGAGGTTGAGACTTTTTTGGTCGTGGCGATTTGGTACGTGGTAGGGGTGTGCAAAAAACCCGGAACCCGCCCGGACCGCCCGGAACCGGACCGGGACGGAACCGGTGGTTCCTAAGGGTACCGGTCCAGTTCCCGGTTCCAAAAAATTGGAACCGGTGGATACCGGTCCGGTTCCCAGTTCCATGGGCGGATCCGCCCACCCGGACCGGACCAATTTTTCCTTACTCAAAATTTAATTTTCAATATGTAACATTCAAATTATTCAAAATAATGGTCAAGGCTTTCCTCATTGTAGTTATTTTGCTCACGTCAAAAAAATTTGACCAACAAAAAGAGCCCTCTTTCTCCTATTTATAGAGATCAATGGCTTGTTGTCTCTCCTAAACAATCAATGTGGGACTGAGCCGCTCACTCCCTCTCCCTTCTTTTCTCTCTCTCTTTGCCCCTTGCTTGCAAGTTTCCCCAACAAGTCTCCAATTGTCCCACATTGAGCAATTACTCAAAGAGCATTTGAGAGATTGCCTATAAAATCCAGCCAAGGAGATTAATAAGTTTGGTGTTTGCAACGGCCTTGTGGTTGAGATTGTGTATTAGTCTCTGACCAAAGGAGGTTGAAATTTCAGAGTTTTGTTTGGAGTTTTAAGGTCCGGTTCTTTTCGGTTCCAGTCTACGGCGGTTCCCAAAATGAGGAACCGACTCTTCCGGTCTGGTTATAGCTTCACTTCTCGGCTGGTTCCGAGGATCCACTCGGGAACCAGATCGGATCGACGGTCTGGTTCCCCGGGTGGATCCATGAAACCAATGGGCGGTTCTCGGTTCCAATTTTTCGGAACCGGTCCTTGGCGGGCGGGAACCGCCCACCCGGACCATGCACACCCCTAGTACATGGTC